>CAWUFW010000509.1:1825000-1977500 GCA_963921515.1 Calotriton arnoldi
CCTCCTTGGGGGTTTGGAAGAAGTGTAAATTGCCCTGGAAAATGACTTTTAGCTTAGCGGGGAAAAGGAGCATGTATTGAACCTGCATGGCTCTCAGTTTGACCTTCACCGAGTCGAATGTTCGTCTCATCTTCTGCACCTCCCTTGAGTAGTCGGGGAAGATCATTATCCTGGCATTTGCAAGCTTGAGTTTCCCTGTGCGTCAGGACTCTCTGAGAATTGTGTCCTGGTCTTGGAAATTTAAGAACCTTGCGATTAGTGGTCGCGGAGGGCACCAGGTGGCGGTCTTGCATTGGGCATCCTATGAGCCAGTTCGATAATAAAGCAGGATGAAAACCACTGGGAGGGAGTCACACAGCCACGATATCAGAAAAGACACCGGGTCAGAACCCTCTGATCCCTCCGGGACCCCGATGAAACGAAGGTTGTTTCTGCGTGCTCTAATTTCTGCATCGTCCACCCTCCATGTCACTTCCCTCATAGTTGCCTTCAAATCATTAACATCTGAGTGTAGCTTGTGTGTCGTGTCTTCTACCTCTGAGATGCGGGTTTCAGTTTGAGTCACCCTTTCAGCGATATTACGCATGTCTTGGCGCAGGAGGGACACTTCCGACCTTATTTCTGCCATTTTATCTTCAATGGCATCTCTAGAGGCGTGGATCGCCTGGAGAATGGCTGTATTGTCTGGCGGCCCGAGGGTTCTCCCTCTGTTTCTGCTGGTGGGGGGAGCACTTTTGTATATTTATCCATTTTGTCCTGCTTTTGAGTTTTGGGTTCTTTATTTCTTGCCATTGTTTGGTTGGAAGGATTGGATCTTCAGGTAGGCTTTTAATCCCTTCTATGTGCTCTGTAGGGGGCTCGAAGGGTAGCTGCGGCACGTTCTACTCCTGCGGCGTTTGGGCAGTGTGTCCCGGGCATCACAGTGAAGGATTCTCTTGTTTCAGTGAAGGTGAGCTTTGCTGGGCCCAATCCGGGTTTGCGCTGTGCCCGTTCCACTCTTTTATCCGTATCCACATAGTTCTTTATCCTGTTCCTCGTCTCACCTGCCCTAGGGGGGATCGTCAACAGGATCACCTCCGTTGCTTCCACAGCTCAGGCCGATGCCTGGGGCCCCACGTAAAGGCCTTCTCTGTGTCTGCGTCGCCTCTCCCTTTGCCAGGCAAAAGGGCCCGTCTCTCCCGTGGCGAATCCACGTCTACATAAATTCCCAGGGATCCCGGAGGGGGGCCCTCGCCCTTTACTTCCACGTCGGACAACCAGCGGGGGGGATGAAGCCCGTGTGTAGCCCCTCTCACCTTCACTCGGACCTGAGTCCAATGCTTCGTTTGCCCGGAGAGCCTTCCCAGGCAACCCCCGCTGTACCTTGGTAGCCGGTGGGGGTCACCTCACCTCCTTCACCGTGACTGTGCCTCAGTCCTAGGTGTCTCCCAGCCTGTAATCTCTCTCAGGCTTCTGTCCACCAAGCTTGTTTTTTAAAGAGGAGGCCTGTGGCATGGGCCGGGACCCCTGTCTGTGCTCTGCTGCTCCTCTAGGTTCTATGTGACTGCCGTCATCAGGGTCTGGCTACGGGTGTCGCGCCTCTCGCACGCCGACCACGGGCCATTGCTGTTTCCCCGCGGAGGCCCCTATTGGCCCTGCAGCCCCTGCGCTCGATGCTTGTTTTGGGACGGGAGCTGGACCAGGTACAACTGCAGTGCCTCACCCAGGGTTGGGCTACGGGGGCGCGCCTCTCACACGCCGACCCAGAGCCGTTACGGTTTTTCCCCCGACAGGGTGTCTTCAATGGTTTCTCCCATCTCAATCCTGGCCTTTTGCTGATGCATGGGCTCTCTGCACCCGTCAGAGTGCGAGCCAGTGTCCAAGATGATCCCCGGGGATCCCCGCAAGGCCAGCAGGTCAGCCGCGTCTCGCTTGTTGGGCTACGGGGCCGCACTTCCCATTCGGCAACCCCGAGCCGTTGCAGCCCTGAAGGCCGTCCCCGCGTCTTTAGCTGGTGCAGGGACGCGGCCCAACTCACCCGATCTTTGTCTGCGCGCAGCTCCTCTCGCCTGTGCACAGATCTGGGCCCAGGGCCGACGCACCAGCCCAACCAATAGGGTCATCCCTCGCCTCTAGCTTGTCCACACAGTGAGCCCCAGGGGCCCCTCCTATCAGCCGCTCACTCCGGGGTTTCATCTCTGCTCCAGTGGGGGGATGCGGCCCAGAGTACTCCCACCCGCCAGTTCGCAGTCCCACTCACCTGCGCACAGGTTAGGCCTGGCTTCTGATTTCTCCTAGGATGCAGATCAGGCCCTCAATTTCTGCTCCTTCCACCTCTCAGTGGGCTCCAGGTGCTCAGTAAGTCAATGAGCATAGCTGGAGGGCTCGACACTCGCACTCCTGTCCCGCCGTGTGGCGGTGCTTCTTGCTTAGTACGTCCCGTCTGCCATTTCATGTGGCCGCGCCTCACCTCGACTTCTTCCCAATTCTGCGCTGGTATACACCTCTCAACTCGGCAGGGACAGCGTATATGATACTCGTCTGCCGTGAGAAGCGACCGGCACCGTTAACGAGCAGCAGATGGTGGCGTGAAGGGCAGGATTTCAGTCAGGATCCATTTCGGGCTGCCGGAGCTCCAGCAGACGCTGCTAGTCGGCCATGTTCTTGGCCATGCCCCACAAAATGTATATTTGAACCCATCTGACCCCTTTCATAGTGCTTTGTTTGAGCAATCATCAGTTTCTCTTTCAGCTTTTCTGTTTCTTTTCAAGATAATCAAATCACTACTGTTTTTAGCCAGTTTCAAAATGTCATCAATGCCCTTTGTTGACTAACCCAATTCATTTAGCTGAATGTGATTGCTAATCTCAGCCCATATGTGGAAGCAGAAACAAAACCTCCAACAGCATCTTTCTCTGGATTTTCAACTCCATTATGCTTTTTGAATATCTGCATCAACCTCTCATAATAGGAATGCACTGACTCTTTAGACTCCTGTGTTGTCCGCAAAATCTGTTCCCAATTTATATCTCTTTCTGGAATTTGTTTCTTTACATTCTCAATCTCTGCCTTATATTTATCAGCCACGTCTGTTGATGGTGCATTGTTAGGACCCTGTCTAAGTGGTTCGTTTGTTGGCCACCCTTCAGCCACCTTACACTCCAGCCACAAATGTCCTCAAACAACAATTTCAAACACTGAACTCAAATCTGTCCACAACTTTTGAGAAAGATATGTTAATTTATGGACATCATCATACCCCTTTGCTGGGTTATCTCTCAACTTTGGAAAGTTATGCATAAAGGCAAACAAATCCGCCCTTGTCCAAGGTACATGCACCAAAGTCCATCCGTGCACTTCTCTTAAAGGAAACTCCTCCACCGTACTTATTCCCATTTCTTAATCACTTGCTATGCTTTTTCCCACTTTCCCTTCACTGTTCTTTATTTTTTTCTTATTTACCGTTCCCTTTTTCTGAATATTTCTTTAAATCACTTCAGTCTTGTGTTTTGTCAACCAAATCTTTAATATGGGCTCTCAATGTAAGAAGACCCATCTCCTTTTCTCCTTTATTTCATTGTATGGTAAATCCATTTTGTAGTTTCATTTGACATTCTTCATTTTACTTATGTCAACATCTAATTCATCTGCCAATTCTCCTAATTTATCTTAACATAACATGTGTATTTGTAAAGCGCACGTTCACCCATAGGCATCTTGGCGCTGAATAACAGATGTTTATTGTTACCCAACTCAATGGTACTCATTTTATCGACATCAGATGGATGAAAGGTTGAGTGGACCCGCCGGGATTTGAACCTGTGACCATGAGGTCGAACACAGGCCCCTGCAGTAGCTGCATTAGTCCACTGAGCTACCGGACCCAGCATCTTGTGCTCCATTGGCACGCCTCGCTGCTTCTTTGATCAAATATCAACTTTCATCACCATTGTATATCAGTAGTCTGCTCATTACCCTGAAGCCTTTCTCTAAATTCCATCTTAAGGATCCTAATACAGATTTCCTTAAAAGGTGGCTCCATCACCACTGTCTCTGCAGTGTGCTATGTCCCACTTGTATTAGGCATTGCCACTGTGACTGAAACTTCTAACAGGGCACTTGGTACAACTCCAGTAGGAGCTTTTACCACTGCTGTGTCTCCCCCTCCACGACTCTCAACAGTAGACTGGGTCGGGTCTACCTGTCTGTCGGCATACGGAGGAGGTCTCGAAATCAGCAACTCACTGAAGAATTTGTCATCATCTGAATCTCCTTCATCTTTCTTCTCTTTCAATGTATCTCTTTTGGTCTGTTCTGTTTCTGTAACGATAGAAGGGAATGTTTAACACTTTCCATTTTGTCCAATCTCCATGCCTTCTCTTCATTGTCTAGTCTGGCCTTTAACCAGCCCCTGAAGGATTTCTTAATAGATTTGTCTTTCTTCTCTCTCTGTTGCCATGCGATACCATTTAGTGAGTGCTTCGAACTGTGCACTTCTAGGCATTGGACTCATATCGTACATGGTCTTTCTCAAAACGTCTCATTTCTCAAAATTAAAAGTACCCTCCATAGGAAACTGTAATTTCTCATTATGTGCTGTATATGTGTGCCATTCGCAATCCAAACGCACATATATTACCCAACTTCTTCCATCATTTCAAATGTTGGCGTGCCTTCCTTTGGCATTTTCTGATCCTCTCTAGGCTTATCCTCTTTCTTAGTTTTAAGTTTTGCAAAAACCACAACCATGTTTACACTTACTCAAGCTAAATACAACCTAAAAAGTCCAAATATTTCTAAAAAAGAACTTAGCGAGAAAATAGCAGTGCGACTCTGTCAAATGTCAACCTATTATAGCACAGCTATACTGGCTAACAACCAATCAGAGCACCCTGGCTGAGCACCCACTCACAGTGTGGTTGCTCCTTAAACAGGGAAATAAATACAGAGCTACAATGAACTTCTAGAAATTAATAAACCCCTTGTCGTTTTACTCTAGAAAGGAAAATAAATCAGGATTTCGCAAGTCAGAATACTCTCAATGGTAGAAACTCGATTTCGAGCAAACACTGAAAACAATACCAGAGAACACGCTTGAATCTCAAACTGCCTATTGAGTTCTTGCTAGGCAAACTTCTGTCCAACAGAATTTTAACTCCCGACTTAATGTACTATACCCCGTGCACTCAGGGCAAACACAGTAATGCAAATTTAGGGCCAGATGTACGACCGTTTTTTGCAGTCGCAAACCAGAAATCGTCCTGTTTGCGACAGCAAAATAGGCCTGTGCAATGTACAAACCCAATTTTGCCAGTCGTTAACCTATTACCGACTCGCAAAATAGGGTTTGCGACTTGCTATTAGGAAGGGGCGTTCCAAGGGCTTCCCTTCCTAAAGGCGAGTCGCACTTCTATGTACGATAGTTTTGCAACCGCAATTGCGGTCACGAAACTGTTGCAGTTTACCACCTATTTCAAATAGGTGGAAAGCCACTCGCAAATGGGAAGGGGTCCCCAGGGGACCCCTTCCCCTTTGTGACTGGCAGCGAAAATGTTTCTTTAAGAGCACGCAGTGGTCCCATGGACCACAGCCTGCTCTTAAAAAATGAAACAAACTTTTTTTTTTTTTAAATGCATCACATTTTCCTTTATGGAAAATGGGCTGCATTGAAAAAAAAACTGCTTTATTTAAAAAACAGTCACAGACATAGTGGTCTGCTGACCCCGGCAGGCCACCATGCCAGTTCTGGTTTCTCACCTGGAGGCATACTAGCCTCTGAGAAGGGTAGGACGTTTATAGTTACCGAAGGGTCAGTCCTTATGGTATCAGTTGGCTCTGTCGTAGCCTTTGAGACAAGAGGAAGGTCCATTGGCAACAGATTGATCTGCTGACTTTCTCTTTTGTTTGTTTGGTACAGATGGTTAGTACAGCGTTCTTTGATTTGGGATGACCCCAGGCCTACTTGTGCAGTTTGAGAGCCTGATGAGCTTGTTTCACATGCCTGGGGCCGTGTTCCCTCATCTGTAGCTGGTGTTCTGACAGGCTAGAGGGTAATGATGATGATGAGCAGAAATTTATAAAGCATGACAGATGTTTTGAAGAGTGTCTAAAACTAGGAATGGGTTGAACAAAGGTTGGAGAACTAAGCACAATGCAGCCGTTCGGTTTGTAGCCCAGCCCTCAAAGATTAGTAGCACTCAAAAACAGAATATTTGTGAGCCCAGCACACTCTGGACTCTTTAACCATTTCTGTATCACATTCTTAGAAGATGTGACTAGCAACAGTGGATGAGCAGTGTTAAGAGTGTACCTGGTCATAACATTGCTCTGTGTGCTACACATCCTTTGTCTAAGCAGTGGCGTCTTTAGGAAGATCTAGGATCTAGGACTATGCACAGGCCGAAGCATCCTCAGTCACAAATAACAGTTGATGTTCCACCCACAATCTGAGGGCTGTGACAGGAGGTGCTAGGTGTACCGTCCTCCCCAGGCTGAGTACCCGCCAATCACTACGCCACACATGGAGCTTAGTATTACACGTCTTTATCCATTTGTGTATAACCACAAACTCAACATTCTAAACCTGCATTCACTTCACTACGCTCTAACACATGTCACAGTTCTAAGCAGTCCATCAGGAGCCAAAAAGGTTCCGTCACTGCTAACTCACATGGCACTACATCTCCCCCTCTGTTAAATAAAAAATAAAAAACCTTTTTAAAATCATGTATATAATCATAGTTCTTCGATGAGTTTTTGTGGCGCTCTGATCATACGTCCTGATGGTGTTGCCGGAAACTGGGGACAGGAAGTAAAGTGTCTGTGATCTGCATTGGTGATGTAGGAACAACAGCAGTCAAGGTGTTGTCAATTGTCCTTTCAGACCCAGTCTCTACCATGACATCAATGCTTGACGAGCGAAGAGCCACATGACTGAAATGCAAGGAATCTCGCGTAATGGACTTCCCAGGACTTTGGGCAGTCACCATGTGCCCTTTGTTCGTCACAACATGAAAGGGCTCAGTATCGAAGGGAGCATCAGATTTTTGTCTTCTAGAATGATGGACAAGCACTCGATCTTCTCTAGAGAAAGTAAAGTCTTTTGCATGTCAGAGCTTGTCTGCATAGGCCTTCATTTTTCTTTTACAATCCAAGTCTTATATACAGGTTTCTTCCTCAGTACTTGATCTTCTGTTGGCCCTTTGAGGTAACTTGGTTGTCATGGCTCTCCCACACACTAAGGTTGCAGGGTTCTCACCTGTGGTTAAGTGAGGGGTCGAACAGTAAGCTCGAACAGTAGAATTCAAGTCAGTTTTAAGGTTGAGCTTTTCCAATACAACACGCAGAACAGCTTTCTTAAGAGTACTCATAAAGTGTCCGACAAGGCCATTGGCCTGTGGCCAAAAAACTTTGCTCTTCTGATGCTTCACATTAAGATGACTGAGAAAGTCTCTGAATTCTCGACTGTTGAAAGGTGGGACGTTGTCAGATTTTAAGATCGCAGGAACACCCCATGTCGCAGAGATGCCATCTAATCTTTCGATGGCTCTTTCTTGAGTGAGAGAGGAGAGATCTTCTATCAAAGGAAAATGGGAGTATTCATCAACAATCACCATCAGGTAATGTCCGTTGTCAAGAGGACCGAGGAAGTCAACTGCAATTCTTTCCCAAACATGCTTTAGCAACTCTGACATGTTTATGGTTTGTTGAGTGGTTTTCGATGAAAGGCAGGTATATGAACGACAGGCCTGCAATTCTCTATCAACTGTCTCATTGAGATGAGCAAACCAGACTCGGTCTCGGAGAGCTCATTTTGTGGCAACGATTCCACGATGTCCTTCATGGGCCACTTCAATTGTCTGTTGTTGCAGACTTTCTGGAATACCAATTCTCTAACCTCTCAGGAAAATGCCTTCATGAGTAACGGACAGTTCATCTGTGACATTTTTAAACTTCTGGTACTCACTATCACTGGTAAGAAGTCGAGTGTGCTGGTTCCAAGACTGATGCGTAATGATGTCTTTTAGTTTTAACAGGTCACTATCTGGACTCATGACAGTGACAATTTGTTCCAGTGAAATGGCAGCTGGTGTGCTTGATTTCACAATAACATTTTGTAGGCTTCAGCCGTCTTGGAAGGGGTACCATGGCACTGTAGAGGCACTTGTGAAAAGTAGTCAGCAGGGTTTTGATCTTTCCCTGGACTGGTGCATGATTGTGTAGTTGTATTCTTGTAATCGTAGACCCCAATGTTCAATGCGAGGAGGCATCTTAGCCTTTGGATTGCCAAAGATGATCAAGAATGCTTGATGATCTGTCACAAGCGTGAAAGGCTTCCCATATAAGAATATGTGGAAATGTTCACAAGCCCACACCACTGCTAAACTTTTTTTCTCGGGTTGTGAATAAGCACGTTAAGTTTGGGACACACTTCGGCTTGTATATGCCACAATATGTCTTTGAGTATTTGGGTGTCCGCTGTGCTGTGCAAGGATTGCGTCTAACCCGACGGGGCTATTGTCAACAAAAACCTCGGATTGAAGCTTTGGATCAAAGGATGTCATTTCAATAGCGTTCTCAATAGCTTGTACAATTTTCTTGAAGCTTTGCTCGCAATCATGTGACCAGTGAAATAAAACATTCTTTTTCATCATCTCTAAATAGAGCACTCACAGTGGCAAAGTCTTTTCTATATTCAGAACAGTAGTTGGCCACGACAAGGAGTGATCGTAACATGGAAACATCTTTGGGGGACTGGCAGTTGACAATGCCTGCACTTTAGCTGGATCGGTATCATACCCCCATCAGACAGGATATGGCCAAAGAATTTTCACTTTGTTTTATGGAACTCACATTTCTCAGCATTCAAAGTTAAACCTGCATCAGCGAGCAGACAAAACAATTGCCTGAGAGCTTTATCGTGCTCCCTCTGTGTAGCTCCATAAACCAATATGTCATCACTATAATTGAAAGCATTCATGATAGGCTGTATGATATGTCGAATGACATCTTGAAGAAGCTCTGCAGCTGTTGACTCATCGAAACTTAGGGGCCGATTCCGATTCGGGTCGGAAAACATACCGACCGACTCGGTACGGGAATATAGTCCGACCAACTCGTACCGGGGCTGCCCGACATGCGCAGTACGATAAAATGCATGTGAATCACGACCGACTCGTACGGAACACAAGCCGAACGACCGAACCGCATGGAAACCAGCTATCCGGCCGGGAAACCACGCAAATCGAACCGACCGACACACACCAGGAATGAACCCGACCAAAATGTACCCGCGAACTCCGACCCGCGCAGTACGATGCAATGCGTGGAAAACCAGACCGAGTCGCACAGAGCCCAAGCCGTACGACCGACACGCATACAAAACCCAGCCGAAGCAACCCAATACTCCGTGACCGACGCGTACGCCGCACATGAAACCTAGCAGAAACACAGCGTGAACGACTCTGAGAAGCTTGCACGAGACAACTGCAGCGTCCTACTCGGTCAGAAGAACGTCCCCTACATGCACAAAAAATACAAAGGAAAAAATACAAAAAAAAGGGCCAAACAAGCAAGTACAAAGCCAATAAATACTGGGGGGGGGGGGGGGAGGAAACATGGAACAAAGACACACCCACAACTCCACCCATATAAAGGCCACAAATCCCTACCATGATCCTTTGCAAATTCAACTGACCTGCCAGCACAGAACACCATCAGACAGCAACCACAGACACACTCACAGCTCATCCATCACACAAGCCACACACCATTAGCACCTCATCAAATAGCACCCTCACATACACCCAGCAAAACCTACACTCACACACCCTCACTTGCACACACACACACATCAATCACCACCACCACCCATCACCATGCCCCCAAAGAGGAATCCAAAGTTCCTAGACAGTGAATTGGAAGTCCTGGTAGATGAGATCCTCAGGGTAGAGCCACCGTTGTTTGGTACATTGGTCCAACAGACCCCCATGTCGCAGAAAACCAAGATGTGGGAGAGGATCGTCGACAGGGTGAACGCACAATCACCATGTTTGCGCACAAAGGAAGACATCCAGAACAGGTGGTATGATGTGCGCAGGAGGGTCAAGGACCTACTAAAGAAGGATTACGCCTTGAGTCAGCGCACCAGCAGTGGCCCTCCTGCCAAACCACTATACCTCAGGCCCTGGGAGGAGAAGGTGCGGGCCATCCTACCACCAGTGAGCGTATATGGACTATCAAACATCCCAGAGCCTGGTGAGTACACAACAAATATACACAATATTGTGTGACAATACACACACATCACTGTCAAGGGGATAGTCAAACCATGCACCCTTAGCAAATCCACAGCAACCAAAAGATAATCACCCCAAGATGTGTCTGTCAGTCAGATAAACACAATACATGCCATCTCATAGTGATATGTAACTGTGTCATGACATGTACAAACCTAACAACAAATACAGCAAGGCAGTGGCACAAATCTAACCAACAAACACAGTCAGATATTTGGCCACCACTAGAACACCACCTCACAGGGAAGCTCACTGAAAGGAAGGAATTCTGTGTATGCTGGTGAAGTCAGTGTAGCCAATAGAATGATGGGAGTTGTAGTCACAGATATTGGTCACCCTCACAATTGGCCCATCAACACCACCCTGAACCATGCTCACATCACAGGGAGTGGAAAAGAAATGACAAGATGGCTGACACTGGGTACTGCTGTGGGGAGCACAAGGCCCTGCTGGGAACTGTGCACCAACAAACAGCAGGACACCACTGTCAGCCATCTTGTCATTGCTGTCACACTCACACACAGTGAAGTCCACTCAAAAGGAAGGAAGTATGGGCATGCTGGGAAGGGGGCTGTAGGCAATAGCATGATGGGAGTGGTAGTCACAGCTCAACATCCCCCACCCACATGGCCCAGCAAGCTCACACTGAAGAATGCACACCTCACAGGGAGTGAAAAGCCACTTCAAAGATGTCTGACACTGGCCTCAGCTGTGGGGAGCACAAGGCCCTGCTAGGAACTGGGCACCAACAAACAACAGGACCACACTGTCAGCCATCTTGCCATTGCTGTCACACTCACACACAGTGAAGTCCACTCAAAAGGAAGGAAGTATGGGCATGCTGGGAAGGGGGGTGTAGGCAATAGCATGATGGGAGTTGTAGTCACAGATATTGGTCACCCTCACAATTGGCCCATCAACACCACTCTGAGCCATGCTCACATCACAGGGAGTGGAAAACAACTGACAAATGGCTGACACTGGGTACTGCTGTGGGGAGCACAAGGCCCTGCTGGGAACTGTGCAACAACCAACAGCAGTACACCACTGACTGACATCCTGAAAGCCAACTTGCACTCCCTGCAATGGAAGCACGTTCCATGGTGGGATATCTGGCTGGGTGGGAAGGAGGACTGACAGCTCTGACCATAGTTACAAGCAGCTTTTCCCACACACCCCCTTAACACAAACTCCACATAAACCACCTGGGAGAATGCAATGCCTCACACTCTAATTAAATATCCCACAAAGAACCACCACCCTGGGTTATGCTGTGTGAAGCACAGGGACACTCTTGGGACTTGTAGCCAAACAAACGCCAGGACAACACTGTCAGCCATCCTGTCAGCACAGGCACACTACCCCACAGGGAAGCAGAGTCAAAAGGAAGGAAGTATGGGCATGCTGGGAAGGGGGGTGTAGGCAATAGCATGATGGGAGTGGTAGTCACAGCTCAACATCCCCCACCCGCATGGCCCAGCAAGCTCACACTGAAGCATGCACACCTCACAGGGAGTGAAAAGCCACTTCAAAGATGTCTGACACTGGCCACAGCTGTGGGGAGCACAAGGCCCTGCTGGGAACTGGGCAGCAACAAACAACAGGACCACACTGTCAGCCATCTTGCCATTGCTGTCACACTCACACACAGTGAAGTCCACTCAAAAGGAAGGAAGTATGGGCATGCTGGGAAGGGGGGTGTAGGCAATAGCATGATGGGAGTGGTAGTCACAGCTCAACATCCCCCACCCGCATGGCCCAGCAAGCTCACACTGAAGCATGCACACCTCACAGGGAGTGAAAAGCCACTTTAAAGATGTCTGACACTGGCCTCAGCTGTGGGGAGCACAAGGCCCTGCTGGGAACTGTGCAGCAACCAACAGCAGGACACCACTGACTAACATCCTGAAAGCCAACTTGCACTCCCTGCAATGGAAGCACGTTTCATGGTGGGATGTCTGGCCTGGGGGGAGGAAGAGTGCCAGCTCCGAATACAGCTACCAGCAGGCCCTTACACACACACCACTTCCACTAACTCAAAACAACACACTTGGGACCGTGCCCTACAAGAGAGTGAGTGAAAAGCCACTTCCAAGATGTCTGACAATGGTGCTCTGTTGTGGGGAGCACAAGGCCCTGCTGGGAACTGTGCACCAACCAACAGCAGGACACCACTGACTGAAATCCTGAGAGTCAACCTGCACCCACTGCAAGTGTGGCATGCTTCATAGTGGGACAACTGGGCTGGGGGAGAAGGAGTTCCGGATGTCAACCAAATACCACCAATGCTGGTCATGCACACACCTCAACATCCACATAGAAATGCATCAGTTTGGCATGACAATGAGCCACACCAATATCAACCTCTGACTGTGACAACTTAGGACAATGCAATGTACAGGCCCGCATCCAGAGGTACAGTCACAACTGTCATGTGTTTGAACCAGTGATGCCTGCAGAAACATAACATACATTGTGTGTCTCTTCCAAAAACAGGTGATGATGGGGACACAGCAGCAGATGAGGAGGAGTCCCTGTCCCAGGCTCCGGGGGACCCTGAGCTCTCTGGTGTGCAACAGCCTCTGCCCTCATCGGATGGCAAAGACCAACCTGGCACCTCCGGTGGGAGTCATCATGCAGCACCAGCAGGACCACCATCTGCACCCCCTGCACCCATTCCTCCAACATCTGCCAACACACAGACCACCCCCGCCGACACAGACAGACCAAGGACACTCAATGACAACAGCACATGAGACCACAGCCCACCGTGAAGCAACGGACAACAACCCCAGTATCAACCCCCAAGGGGGCCGAGGGTCACCTGTGCGTGCCACGGCAGCTCCCGCACGTGTGTCCAGGGGTGGTGGTAGGGGTGGCAGGCAGAGGTCGCTGTTTGCAGAGGGATCTGGACTGCATGATGACCCACAACTGGCACGCATTGCTGAGGCGTACCAGAATAGCACCGGAGAGGTCAGCCAGGTAGTGGGGATCCTCAAGGACATTCAACAGCAGCAGGCTGCCCATCATGCCCGCTTGGACTCCCACATGTCCCGTGTGGAGACACACATGTCTGGCATGGAGTCCAAGTGGGACACATTGGAAGAACTGACAGCGGTGCAGAGGGACATATTGACATGCCTCCGCCAGATTAGCACCAACATGTCCACACCTCCCTGTGTGCCCACAACATCTGGTGCCGCAACAACTGCAACTGCCACAGGGAGGGAGGATGACTCTGGTGGAGAGTCCTCTGCACCGCAGCGGCCTGCACGTGAGGGTCCCCCCAGAAAGAAGAGGGGTCGTCCGAGGAAGGACAACTGAGAGGCCGATGGCCATGTACATCCCCCAGGAACCCAACACCTGTTCTGGAAATTCTCCTTTGTGTGCAAACTGTTCACCCTGTCGAATGCAACACAACTCTCCAATCAATCAATCAATCACGGCATTTATAGAGCGCGCTACTCACCCGGGAGGGTCTCAAGGCGCTGGGGGAGGGGGTAAGTTACTGCTCGAACAGCCAGGTCTTGAGCTGCTTCCTGAAGGAGAGATGGTCCTGGGTTCGCCGAAGGTGAGTGGGGAGGAGTTCCAGGTCTTGGCTGCCAGGTAGGAGAAGGATCTTCCTCCGGCGGTGGCTCTGCGGATGCGTGGTACGGTGGCGAGGCGTGGCTGGTTGATCGTAGCTGGCGGGTGGGCGTGTAGAAGGTCATGCGGTCGTTGAGGTACTTGGGGCCCAGGTCGTGGAGGGCCTTGTGTGCGTGGGTGAGGAGTCTGAACGTGATTCTCTTGCTGACGGGGAGCCAGTGCAGGTCTTTCAGGTGTCCGGTGATGTGGCTGTGTCGGGGGATGTCCAGGATGAGTCGTGCGGAGGCGTTCTGGATGCGCTGGAGTCTTTTTGAAGTTTGGCTGTGGTTCCGGCGTAGAGGGTGTTCCCATAGTCCAGTCGGCTGGTGACGAGTGCCTGGGTGACGGTCTTCCTGGTTTCAGTGGGGATCCATCTGAAGATCTTGCGGAGCATGCGCAGGGTGTTGAAGCACGAAGATGAGACGGCGTTGACTTGTCTGGTCATCGACAGGGAGGAGTCCAGGATGAAGCCCAGGTTGCGTGCGTGGTCCGTTGGCTTGGGCGCGGTGCCCAGGGCCGGGGGCCACCAAGAGTCGTCCCAGGCGGAGGGTGATGAGCCCAGGATGAGGACTTCCGTCTTGTCTGAGTTCAGTTTAAGGTGGCTGTTCCTCATCCAGTCGGCGACGTCTCTCATCCCGTCGTGTAGGTTGGCTCTGGCGGTGGTGGGGTCGTTGGTGAGGGAGAGGATCAGCTGGGTGTCGTCGGCGTAGGAGATGATGTTGAGGTTGTGTTGGCGTGCGATGGCTGCGAGGGGGCTCATGTAGACGTTGAAGAGGGTTGGACTGAGTGAAGATCCTTGTGGAACGCCGCAGATGACTTCGGTGGCCTCGGATCTGAACGGGTGGAGGCGGACTCTCTGGGTTCTTCCACATGACATGGGGAGTTTAAGTTGGACTAATGTATCAGATGACTGTGGACTTTACTCAGGACATGTCTGCTACCAACACTTCCAACTCATCTGGGAACTTTGGATTACAATACCAATGTACAGCACCCACCATCCTGTGCACTATCCTCACACATGTATGTAATAAACTCACTAATACACCATACTTGCCTCTGTTGTGATTCCAACGTTGTTTTTGTCATGGAGATTATGATCTGCTAAATGACACTGTGCATGCTAACTGCCACAGCAAGTTCAACACCGTCATGTGAGTCATGGCGACGTGACACATATGAGGGAGACACACCACTAGGGCTACACGACACATAGACACCAGGGCCATCGTACTCTTCACCTACACTGATGTTGCCAGGAAATACAGTGGAATGCACAGACACCACATCTATTCAGAGTCTGTGTTAACTAGCCCACAGGTGCAGTAAGCAAATGTCAGTCAGATGTGTGACCACAGACAACGCACATCCCAAAGTGAAGCACAGGTTTATTACACATTTGCAACATGTTGTTTCCACTACAAATGCAAGGTAATCCCACGTGGCAGTGGCCACACAGTCAAAAAGTGTAGAAGAAATAAAGTCCAGGGGTGTGTGGCACTTCACCTGTAGGGAAACGACTGCTGCCACCCTAAAAGCTGAATCATGGTGTCAGGGGATCCAAGTTGACCAAACAACTCTGTAAGCACCCTGTGAAGGACAGACATGACACACAGTCAAAAGCACTGAAGAACAGGACAGAACTGCAATACTCATGCCCAATACATGTCACAAGATACCTACACAAAACCAAGTTAGCATGTCAACACTGTTGGGGAGTACAGACTACCTGTAAGGACACATCGCTGCACGCATCCAGTCAAGTAGCACATGGCCACACTCAAACAGCACCAGAGCACCACCCACACATATCATGCAAACTCACATCATTGACATGACAACTCTCTGGATACTCACATTCAGCTGAAGAAGTTGGTGATGAGCTGTGTGTGGACATCACCCTCATCATCATCATCATCACTGGCATCGTGGCCCAGGCCAGGATCCTCCACAGGTGGCAGATGTTGGTCATCGTCATCCAGGATGAGAGGCAACTCCTTCCGCACTGCCAGGTTGTGTAGCATGCAGCAGACGATGACAATCTTGCACACCTTGGCTGGGGCATATGGGAGGGCCCCTCCTGTCTTGTCCAGGAAGCGGCTCTTCAGGAGACCAAATGTCCGCTCGATCACTCTCCTGGTCCGACCATGTGCCTCATTGTAGCGCATCTGGGCTGGTGTCACAGGGTTCCTGAGGGGTGTCAGCAACCACGGCATGTTGGGGTATCCGGAGTCACCTACAGACAGACAATTGCACATTAGCTGAGTTGGAAAAGAGGGCGGAATACAACATAGCAGAACACACACAATGGTACAAAGTCAGTACACACCGACAAGCCAGGCACGCTGGTTCTGCATCTGTGACATCATCCTCGGGATGCGACTACTCCTCATCACGTAGGCATTGTGTGCCGAACCGGGGAAACGGGCACACACATGTGTGATGGTCATATCTGCAAGACATACCACCAGAGCATTGATCGAATGATAATGTTTCCTGTTCTTGTATGCCCTCTCATGTGCCTGTGGTGGTACCAAAGCCACATGTGTCCCATCAATGGAGCCAATGACATGTGGCATCCTCCCCAGGGCATAGAAGTCACTCTTGACGTCAGTGAGTTGTTGACGTTTAGGGAAATAGATGTACTGGTTCAGGTATCTCAACATAGCCTCCAAAACATCGCGTAGCACACGGCTGAACATAGTCTGTGACATCCCACCAGCAGACGCAACAGTGTGTTGAAAGGTACCGGTGGCAAAGAAGTGTAGGGCTGCCATCACCTTCACCTTGGGGGTCAGCGCTGTAGGGTATGGCCGGCCAGGTTGCAAATGTGGGGCCAACCGCACCGCCAATTCCTCAATCTGCGCCCTGTTGAAGCGGTACCGTCGGATGCAGTCACGTTCCACCATCGTTGCAAGGTCAGGGAATGGTCTATGGACAGCTGGTGCCCTGCAGTGCATAGGTGAAGAAAGAAAGATTGTCAGTCACCCCACATATGTGCCTTTGACCATACTCAATATCACATGATACATCATTACGAGACACAAGTACCTGATGTGTGTGCCGTTCTGTATGGACATATATGGCACCTACATGGCCAACATCTAACATCACAGTTCAACATGTGTTGACAACAAGTTCCAGGTTGTGCTATGGGAAATCATTAGGCTGTGTCACAGTACCCATTTACTGCTGTCACGTGCCAAACACACACCACAGTGACATGTCAGGACAGATGTGCCACAGGCATCACAGCTCATTGACAGGTAGATTCCCAGGGACCCTGTATTGCCACATGGACACTGGCATGACATAGCGTATCATGTACACGTCAGCAAAACAACCATGACTCCCACAGGTAGTGGCCCCTGTTACCTCTGCAGGACAGACATGGACGTCTGTGACACACACACGCACAACATCAAAGTCCATGCACAAACAACGTGGATGTGGAGACTGTCTCCCATTGTGCACATGGAATCAGAGACATGGGAAACACAACATGCACACATACTGTGGAGGGCCATCACTATTGTGGCAATGGGAGACGCTGTGACGTACATATCTTCCCACATGGGACTCAGGGGGTATGTGACATGACATACACATACACAACCTGGAAATGTGACCATGCCACATGCTCTGAAACAGTTGCACATCACAGTGGTCATGTGCACAACACACAAAGGATTCTGTCCCCATGAACACGTGCACAGCCTGGGAGTGGCTGCCCCCAAGTGCCACCCAAAAAACCACATGTTGACCCCCATACACAGAAAAGGTAATGCAGCCTTACATGCCTTAGGATACAGTGTGGACAGGCTGTGGTGTTGTAGGTGTGCCCCTGAGTCCCTGGCAAGTATATGTGGCTGGCATACGTTCACCAGTGACAAGCATGGTGACATATGCGAGTGACTTGTACAGGGACGCGTTGTACAGCAATGGCCCGATCGGTGCGCACGCATTGGCCATTGCATATGATGTGAGCGGGTACGCGTTGTACAGCAATGGACCGATCGGTGCGCACCCATCGGCCTTGCACATGATGTGAGCGGGTACGCGTTGTACAGCAATGGACCGATCGGTGCGCACGCATTGGCCATTGCATATGATGTGAGTGGGTACGCGTTGTACAGCAATGGACCGATCGGTGCGCACGCATTGTCCATTGCATATGATGTGAGCGGGTACGCGTTGTACAGCAATGGACCGATCAGTGCGCACCCATCGGCCATGTTATCTCTACCCCTAACTTTTTACTCTTAGGGGATTTTAACATCCACAGTGAAAATGCTTCCAGCAATGGACCGATCGGTGCGCACGCATTGGCCATTGCATATGATGTGAGCGGGTACGCGTTGTACAGCAATGGACCGATCGGTGCGCACCCATCGGCCTTGCACATGATGTGAGCGGGTACGCGTTGTACAGCAATGGACCGATCGGTGCGCACGCATTGGCCATTGCATATGATGTGAGTGGGTACGCGTTGTACAGCAATGGACCGATCGGTGCGCACGCATTGTCCATTGCATATGATGTGAGCGGGTACGCGTTGTACAGCAATGGACCGATCAGTGCGCACCCATCGGCCATGTTATCTCTACCCCTAACTTTTTACTCTTAGGGGATTTTAACATCCACAGTGAAAATGCTTCCAATCCTTTGCCACAGCTTGCCTAACAGATCTAGGCACACTTGATCTCTTGAAGATCAACAACGCTCCTACCCATTCTGCAGGGCACACTCTAGACCTCATCTTAACCAACTCCCCTCATATCAGCTGTGGGGAAACTCGTCCTTTGACGTGGTCGGATCACTCTATGGTGGATTTCCAACTTATGAGTCCCAGAATCCACCCTACTCCTAAATCTCACACCACGCATTTTGGTACAGACCATGGCATAAACTCACACCTGATCAATTCAAGACCCCGTTTAATTCTTGGATAACCGATACAGCCACATATAGTGTAGAAGAACAGCTCACTAATTTTAACTCTATTGTTCAATCTACTGCAGATCACGTAGCACCACGGAAACTGCAGACCCACCCTCCCAAATTCTCCTCAACTAGTTGGTACTCCCCTAGCCTCCGGAAGGAAAAGAGCCAATGTAAAAAATTGGAACGGACATGGCGAAACTCACACAATGCACAGGACAAAGAGAGATTTAAAGCCGCACTGTCTTCCTGTTAGAAGCAGGGTCACCGATTCCGACACGGTAGCTTGGCGCGAGGTAGGAAGGCACCCGAAGGCAATGTGTTAAGCACTTGTGCAGCACACACTCACACTGACTCAGTAATGCGCAACAATAAAGGAGACACCACACCAGGCTTTTGTATAAAAACAAGATCCTTTATCTAATTTTAGATCAGCAATAGATGAGGCAGATAATCTTAGGCAACATTGCAATTCATTTAGCTTCTCAAAACCAGTGCGTAAATTCATTCAAGCACATTATAACAGTAAAACGTTACGCCATTAAAAGGCAGTAGCATTAACCTCATTGACAAGTAGGTAAAACGATAGGTCATAGGTTGCAGGTCAAAACATAGACTTCAATGCACTTAGCGACATTCAATTAGCAAGAATTTAGATGCACATAACACTGTAGATGAGGAAGAACCTGTATCAACCTAGGCGCAACCACATTCAGTACAGTGGGTGTCGCAAAGCAGGTAGGCCTACAACATAGGAACACTTTAACTCTTGGCAGGTGAACACAGGCTCAATTCATGTAGGTATATTCAATTCATTAAGGGCCTTACTGTAGATTAATCACATTACATGGGGTACATTCCCCTCATAATAGGAAACACTTTAGGTCATGCCTGGCAGAAGGTAAAAGGCGGTAACAACAACCTTCTTAGAACAGGGAACTGCGGAGGTAAAGACTTGCAAGTGATGACATGGGCATAGGCCCCAATCAGGTACCTTCACTTCAATACAACCTTTAACGCAGGAGAGGCATTCCTATAACCAACTTATCCCCTGCGGCACATATTTAGGGCCCAGAAACATCCTTAACCATCCAGGGTTTCCAGGCAACAATTCCGGAACAGAGGTTTCCCTTCAGTAAATCTAACCAGTCCTGCGGCCCGCTATTAGCTCTCTAGCAGGGGCCCTTTCGTGGCAGGTAGGAGTCCCCAGGTGAAGGTTCCGTGCCGGCAGGATTCCCCAGGCCGGGGTCGCGTGCGTCTGGGAGCGTGCAGGTACCTGTCCAGTCCCCCGGGATCCCCCGATGCACTTGGGGCGGGGCCCCCTCGCGGCATAGGCCCCATGCCTCTATCACTCACCGCCTTGCCTGTGGGGCTGAGGAGACTCGATCCCGGCCTTCGCTCTGGTTCCGGCAGGTGCGGTGGGCCCCGGTGCACTATCGGCCCTGTTCTCCCTCTCCCCAGGCCTTCTCTCTGGGACTCGGGTGCGGCTCCCGGCTCCCGTCTCGTCTCGGGGCCGCCACCCAATCCCTGCGTGGCTTCTTGGGGGCGCGGCCGGCACCCCGGTTGCCCGGCAACGCTCGCGCGCTCCAGCACGGCCTTCCTTTAGTCGCGGCGGCCCTCCCTCCGTTTCGGGGGCTGCGGCGGCGCCCGGAGGTCCAGCGCTTCTGCTTTCCCCTACGCCTGGGCCGCAGCGGTGAGTCAGGCAACCTGCCCTCCGTATGGCAGCAGAGAGGGGGGCTCAGCGCAGCGCGCAGCTTGTTGTCGATATGGAGCCAGCTCTTCGAGGGTAGCGCTAAAGGCACAACGCATAGAAGGCACAGCGCTTAGAAGGCACAGCGCTTACCCAGCAGGACACAGCGCTCCTCAGGCCAGGCGCTGGCAGCGGCTGACAGTTGGGGGCAGAGTCCAGCGCCTGGAAGACACAGCGCTGCACAGTCCCGGCAGAGTGGATGGGCAGTAAGTTGGCAGGCAGCACTTGGAAGGGGGTAGCGCTTTACCTGGTGATCCCCCAGTAGTCTTTACAGTTGTCTGGCTTGGTTGTAGTTTCTTGGTCGTTCCAGCAGTTACTTGGTTGCATTAACTTGGGGGAAAGGGGGGTTGAGTTGGTGGGCACAAGAGGCAGGTTGGTGCCTTGCAGACACACTGAAGGTGGTTCCCTGGGTCCCCTGACGCTGGGCAAGGTCAGTAAGGTGGAAGGTGTTCCTCAGCTAGCTTAGCAGAGCAGTGCCTAGGCCCAGTCAGTGCCAGTAGTGTAGGTCTCCCCCCCTAGGCCCAACAGCCTGTACTCCGGCAGAGGTTCCCCCAGGATCAGTGGTGCCCCAACTGACTAACTAGGTTTCCCTCCAAACCTCTTATACCCCTAGGTCAGGTGACCCTCCTGAAAGGCGGCAAAACATAACTCCTCCCTGAGCTGGAAGGTTCTAGAAGCTTCCCTCATGTCTGGCTATGAGGCCCAGAGGCGGGAACGGCATGGATACAGTATCATTATCTCCCAGCCTGATCCTGACTACTAGTATGTGCGTGCGCAATGGCCACTCCGCAGTAGCAGGGGCCTGTGGCAGCCATCTTATTAGGAGAGAGCACCTGCACCTCAGCACTGTTTGGCAGTGGTAAGGTGCCCAGAGACCTAGGTCCAACAAAAGTGTAGTGGCAAAAATGAGGCGCAAAGAGAAGAAAAACGGGGTAAGACGTCTATCATAAAAACATAAGGTCCGCACGGAAACAACATATTGTAAACCAACTAGAACAAGCTGGGAACGACTCTAGGATCCTCTATCAAATCTTGAAAACCTTCACTAACCCTAAGGCTTGCGATACCGCAGAAACTCCCTCGCAGCTGCTATGTGATAATATAGCATCTTTTCTCACCCTGAAAATTGATACCATTTATCATAAAATTATCTCATCTATCACAACTCCTAACAACTTTCCCATAGAACGCCCTACTACCCCCATCTACACCACGCAGATGCATTCTTTTCCTTCACTAACGCCGGAAGAGGTCGAATCCCTTCTTACCAAAGTCAAATCTGGGTCTCCCCTAGATGTAATTCCCGCAAAAATCTCCTCCAGATTAGCGCAACAGCTAGCCACACCCATTTGCACCATCCTTAACAGCTCTTTGAGAGCTGGCAGACTCCCCCAAGAATGGAAAGCAGCGCAAGTCGTCCCCATTCGCAAAAACCCCCAAATCCCCGCTTCTGAGCTGTCAAACTATCGCCCTATTTCTCTGCTCCCCCTTCAGAGTAAACTCCTTGAAAAACATATAAACAGACACTTGTCTGACTTTGTGGAATCCTCGTATTGCCTGGATGTCTCCCAGTCTGGCTTCCGGGCCAAGCACAGTAGCGAGTCCGCCCTGATAGAGGTAACTGATAACATCAGAATGGCCCTGGATAAGGGTCAGGCGTGCTGCTTGACCTATCTGCGGCGTTTGACACCATCTCTCACAAAATCCTTCTACAGAGACTCCAGGACATCGGGGTTCAAGGGGTTGCTCTGAAATGGCTGACAGACTTTCTCACAGATAGAACCCAGACAGTCACTCTGGGTACTTTCAGATCCAAGACCACCAAAGTTACCAAGGGAGTACCCCAGGGCTCCTGTTTGAGCCCTACTCTTTTTAACATCTATGTTACTCCCTTGGCTAAACTAATGAGGACCCTGGGGTTTAGCCCCATCTCTTACGCGGACGACACCCAACTCCTACTTACTTTTGATAAGTCCAACCCAAATATACAACTCACCTTCTCGGAGGGCATGAAAACCATCGCTGCCTGGATGAGAGCTAACTTCCTGCAACTTAATGCCGAAAAGTCGGAGGTCATGCTGTTTGGAGATGCAGCAATAAGCTGGTCTCCCAGCTGGTGGCAGGAGGAGCTGGGTTCTGCTCCGACTCCAAAAGGAGTGGTCAAGAACCTGGGAATTCGGATCGACCAGAATATTACACTTGAAGCACACGCCACTACCACCGCTGGCACTTGCTATCAAACACTCAGCCTGCTTAGAAGAGTGTTCCCCATGTTACCATCCTCTACGAGGAAAACACTGATGCAAGCTCTTGTGTTAAGCCGTCTGGACTACTGCAATGCACTGTTAGTCTCTGCTAGCGACGCTTCCCTAAACAAGCTGCAGGTAGTCCAGAATACGGCAGCCCGACTGGTAGAAAATGCCCCCCCTAGAACAGCCTCTGCACCACTTTTTAACAAACTTCATTGGCTCCCTGTGAGAAAGCGGGTGAAGTTTAAGATCTGCTGCACAGTCTTCAAAGCCCTAAATGGACTGGGGCCTACCTACCTATCAGATAAACTGCGAAAATATATCCCTTCCCGGCCTCTGCGATCCGGTTCCAAGCTACTTCTCTGCACTCCAAGAATTAAAAGGCTCGGTCGGGTGGCAAAGCATTTACTTACCTCGCCCCGACCGTCTGGAACGAACTCCCCGCGATCTACGTGACTGCCAGAGCTTTCCCCTGTTTAGAAAACTACTAAAAACCCATCTCTTCTAAGATTCACTTTTTGACTGTAATCAGTGGCCTCAGCGCAGAGATACCCCTGACGGGGTGATTCGGGCGCTATATAAATTAATAAATATCAAATATCAAATATTGCATATGATGTGAGCGGGTACGCGTTGTACAGCAATGGACCGATCAGTGCGCACGCATTGGCCATTGCATATGATGTGAGCGGGTACGCGTTGTACAGCAATGGACCGATCGGTGCGTACCCATCGGCCATTGCATATGATGTGAGCGGGTACGCGTTGTACAGCAATGGACCGATCAGTGCGCACGCATTGGCCATTGCATATGACTTGAGCGGGTACACGTTGTACAGCAATGGACTGATCGGTGCGCACCCATCGGCCATTGCATATGATGTGAGCGGGTACTGCGTTGTACAGCAATGGACCGATCGGTGCGCACGCATCGGCCATTGCATATGATGTGAGCGAGTACGCGTTGTACAGCAATGGACCGATCGGTGCGCACGCATTGGCCATTGCATATGATGTGGCGAGTACGCGTTGTACAGCAATGGACCGATCGGTGCGCACCCATCGGCCATTGCATATGATGTGAGCGAGTACGCGTTGTACAGCAATGGACCGATCTGTGCGCACGCATCGGCCGTTGCATATGATGTGAGCGGGTACGCGTTGTACAGCAATGGACCGATCGGTGCGCACGCATTGGCCATTGCATAAGATGTGAGCGGGTACGCGTTGTACAGCAATGGACCGATCGGTGCGCACGCATTGGCCATTGCATATGATGTGAGCGGAGTACGCGTTGTACAGCAATGGACCGATCGGTGCGCACGCATTGGCTAGGGCCTGGCATGGCAACGGACGCGTTTTCGAAGCTTTAACGAGTCTGATGCAGTGAATTCAGTTGGCCAGCCACAACAATGTTGCAAATTCATGGGTGTCATGAAGTTGAACTTTTGAAGGATGCTGTGGGCGTGTATAAGTGGTGCAATTCCATGGATTGGCCAGATTCAGAAGATGCAAACGACTTGGACCTATCACTTTGGACACATGGGACAGTATCTGCCTCTGCAGCACACATATAATGCTGGCTGTTCCCCTGAGAGCTCACTTGCCTGCACTACATGCTCCAGGACGACATCTGCCACTACCACTGCTGCTGTCTCTGCATCCTCTGGCTACTGCAATGGCACGTACTGTGGAGAGAGCCCCAGCCTTCAGCGCTGAGGAGAACCAGGCCCTGCTGGACAGCCTCCTTCCATAGTACAGCAAGCTGTATGGGAAACCAGGGAGCAGGTGAGTGTGCTGTCCACTGCCTTACTAAATGTGCATGTTGTCTGACTAGCAAGACTTACAGTGTGCACACCACTGGCTAGCATGCTCACTGAGTAGTTCTCACCCCCAAAGTGTGTAGTTACATGCACTGAACAGGTATAGTGCAGTAACAGTGCATTCCAACAAGGTTTTACTTCCCAGGCAATGGTACCATGTAGTAACTGCTGGCAAACTGTTCATAGCCATCGTTGCACTGCCTGTGTACATCATATGCCCCTGTGATTGAGACATGTATATCCAACTGTGTGATGCACGGATATGTTGCATGTGTAGTAATGGCCTTTTCAGTTTGTCATCCTCACAGGTTGATGCCCACCAGAAGCAGGAAATCTGGCTGACCATCGCCCGGGCAGTAAGATCCGTGGGGGACTACAAGCGCCGGATCCGCAACTGCCAGAAGAGGTGGCAGGACCTTCGGGGCTGGACCCGGAGGATCGCAAGGGTCCAGCTGAAGCTGTCGCCTCCTCGCAGGAGGGGCGGACACCGGACTCTGACCCCCACATGCTCAGGATCCTGGTGGTGGTCTTCCCTGACCTGGATGGGCAGCTGAAGGCCAGACAGCAGCAAGGAGGGGTGAGTCCATGACTGCACTGTGAACTTTGTCTGACATGCTATGTGCCCTCCTCTGGCCTGGTTAAACTTCCACAGTACATCAGTCTTGTGGTCCAGGACCCATGTCCCTCAATTGTGACATGCCCACTCCTCATCTGATACCCAGGTGTGGCCCTTACAGTCAGGAAATTGTGTCACTTGGGTACTGTGTTCTTGCATTTTGCTTCGCTCAAGGTGGGGGACAGCATTTGTTCCCGTACCTTTGTGGTGGGCTTCATGGGTGGGTCAATTGCTTACACAATGCCTGAGTTCTGACATGTAATCTGCGTGTAACTTTGATATGTGGTCCAATTGCTGATCTGAATCACCACATGTGCCTGGGGTATTTGGCACACCACCATGCTCCGGGTGGGAACAATGTTTGGGCCTCAGGAGTATGTATATCAAGTGTGTCACACATGCTTAGCCACCTGCCTACTGTCCAGGGCTCATCCCTCTTTCAGGTGGAGCAGGACAGTCATGCCTACTCCAGGGCATACAATACACTCTGTACTCCCACTCCCGTGTATCAGCTGACACGTTGTGCTCAGTGAAATGTTCCCTCAGGTGTCTGCCTCTGTGTCATTGTGCTGTGGCTTCGTTGTCAGGACTACTGGGGTGTTTATCGGTTAGGGCTCAGCATGCCATCTGAGATGTGACCATGAGAGACGATACTTCTGTGACTTATAGGTGTTTGATCACTTGACTGTGCAGACTGGTGTATGCGACTGTGAAGTTCAGGCAGCTGTTTTTCATTCACAGCAGACTGTGAGGTGCTCAGGTTCAGAGAGTTGTGTTTCATGTCTCCCATATGTCCAATTGGTATGACGTGGACAAATAAGAGTTCAGATGATGTGGTTTGTGGGGGATGGACATGTGCACTTGTCAGCTACAGAACTTGCATTCCCCATGACCTAGGATTGTGACACGGTGCAGACTGTTGTTGGCTGGCTGCCCAGCCCATGTGACTGGAGACAGTGATGTATGACTTTGCAGGCATGCCTGTGCCATGGCATTAAACTTCCTAAGAGTGATCCTGCAGGGGAGTGACATGTGCAACATGCACCCCATTGTGGCATTGACTATCTGGACATGGGTGCATCATGGTGTCTGGTGCTGGTATGCATCACATGCATTTCTAATTAGACTCTGGCCATCCCTTTATCCGGACACCTGTACTGACTCAGTGGCAAGAGATGTGATGTGTGCATGTTCACATACTTCACCGTGTTCTCTGCAATGTCCAACAACTGTGTAGGTGGTGCATGTGTCCACACTGGGGTATTACCATCCGACAGGCACCAGACAGATGGGTGCAAGGCCAGGAGGGGTGTGAGTGCCATGGTTGACCATCAGACTGACAATTGGCTTCTCCTAATCTGTGTGAGCACTTTTGGCAATGTTCAACTAAGGATGCCAGGGCTTGCTCTGTAATGTGCTGTACTTACTGTGGTGTGTGCGGTCAGTGCAGGTGACTGATGTTTGTCTGTTTCCCTAATTGTTTGCAGATACATCCACGGCCACAGAAGGGGACAGCTCCACGGACCAGGATGAGCTGCAGAGCCAGACTGGGTCAGCAGCCGATGAGTGGTCGGAGGGACCCAGTGGCACGGAGGGCGAGGGAGCCACACCGAGGAGTCCTCAGCACCATCCACCTCAGCTGAGGACCACAGCAGCTCGGAGGATGACTCCCTTGTGGAGGCGGGTGTCAGCAGCCACCACACCCCAGCTAGTATGGCTGGCCCCGCCACCACCACCACCACCACCGCCCTCCCATTGGCTCCCATTCCAGAGGTCCGTGGAGGCTCCCGTGTTCGGGAGCGTGTCTCCTTCGTGCCAGGCACCGCACCCCCTGCCCCTGTGTCCCCTGCTGCCCTGAGTGAGGAGTCTGTGTACTTACTTCGCCAGCTCCATGTAGGGCAGACAGCAATGCTGAGTGTCCTCCATGCACACACCACTCTGTTGACACAGCTGGTGTCGTTCATGGAGGGCATCTCATCAGGCATGCCTGGCCTACAGAGGAGCAATAAGTCCATGGACTCCTCCCTGACGGCAGCAGTGTCCCTCCTCCAACAGTCCCTCACCCCTCCTACCTCTGCCCCATCCACACTTCCTGGCACCCTACCTGTCCCAAGCACATGCACACCTGCACAAGCACCCAAACACACAGACACGAGCAGCACAGAAACACCCAAAACAAAGGCAAAACGTGCACGCAAGCATCCTCAGGGGACTGATACCACACCCACAGGGGATGGGGAACAGACACACACAGGCATCCACAGTCACTCTGCAGTCCTCCAAATCCTCTCCCTCCAAGACCCCTTCCCTTGCCTCACCTGCAACCCCACCTAAAAAGCAGCGCTTCCTCTGTGACCTTGGCCTCTTCCCCTCCGATCCAGCTGATCCAGCATACAGGGGGAAGAGGAAGTCCACCCACACAGAGGGGAGTGCCCCTCACCCCCGGACACCCTCCCCAGGCACAGACACACTGAGGCCCCCACCCGCAAGTCCCCTCGGGCCCGGAAGAGCAAGACCCCACCATTGCCCTGCAGCTCAACCACACAGTCTCCTTCCTCCATCCCTCAGGCCCCCACAACACAGGTTCCCCCACCACACCCTGCCCCAGGTTCCCCCACCCACAGATACACCATCCCCAAAATGATCCGGACTTCTCTACCTACCACTTGCTCTTCCAGCCCCACACCCCCCGCTGCACATGTTTGTGCCACTGGTGTGGAGACCGTGTCCTCCCCCTCTGTCCTGCCCACCTTACCTGAACCCCATTCTACTCCCCTGGAGATGGGCACTGCAGTGGAGTCCACTACCACCCCGTCTGACTTTCGCACTGCAGTGGGGAACCTGTCCACTCCATCTGGCCAGCCCACTGCAGTTGTGCCGGCACCCACACCATCTGACTCATGCCCCCCAGTTGTGCCGGCACACACCATGTCAGACACCTCCACTGCAGTTGTCAGTGACTCTCCAGCACCAGCCACCCCTTCCCTGCCTCCTTCTGGTGAGCCCTGATCCTGTCCCTGCGGTGCCTGGCCTGCCCGCCGTATGCCCCTCCGAGGGGAATGTCCCTGGTCCGTAGCAGTGCAGGCAAGCAAAGGGTGACATCTGCCACTGTCACCCTGTTTGGACTTTAGTGATGGACTGGCCATTGGCCTTTGTGTTTTTTCAGGACTTTCTATTTTACACACACATATGCTGAATAAAGCTACTTTCAGTTCTCTAGTGGTTTTGCTTCAGATGTACATGATGTTGATGATGCTAACCATGCCCTTGCTGCAGTGGTGGTGATTTTTGATATCAGGAAAATTAAGTATTACTGTGCAGGACCCCATGTGGTCCAGGGGGAATGTGTCCTATCCTGGTGTGTAGCCATGTCATCCTTTGCAGCAATATGAGGGTGTCATGTTTTCAATATTTGCCAATGGGATTCCCTACATTTATTTGCAATATCACATCTGTGGCTTACACCCCTGCACATCAGATGTGCTTGCCATTGTTCAATTTGTCTATTTCCCTGACCGTGTGACCATCTCCACTGGACATGCAAGTTTGGGCATCAATGGGGAAGGACTCATCTGTGGTAGCAGTGCAACTTGCTATACATGTGTGTTGGATCTGTGCAGATGATTTCGGTGACACTCCCATGACCAGGCTGATGTGACGAGAGCCTTCATTTTGTGCTAATTGTTGACTGAGTGACCAAGTGTTCTGCTGACATGATAGAGCCCTGCAGAAACAACGTATGGCACAGCTTTCCTTCCACAGGAGTGGAGTCCCCTCATGGCAGTGTGTAATTCCGTGACATTGCCTGAGCCCAAGGTGTGTGTTGTGTGAGCATGTCTGTGTGTGTTCACTTCCATTTTGCTACGCAGGCTGGGATCCCTAGTGATGTTCCTGTTTGTGATGCTTGCTGAGTTGACCTATGTTCCCCCCAAATCTTCGCCCTGGGTTCTCTGTGATGTTGGTGCATGGCACATTACTGGTCATCAGGGTGTCATCCATAGGTGTGTTTGCTGTCAGGGTTGAGTTTGTGGGCAAATGCAGATGAGACACAATCAGGATTCCCCTTGGCATTTGTTGGTTACACAAGTCATGTAATTTACAGTTTGTGTTAGCTTTCAGTGATTGTGACACATTGTGTGTGTGACTGCTGCCACTCCTCAGGGTCAGAGCTGCAATGTTGGAAGTTGTCTATGTGTGTTCTTTGTGGGTGACCTTGGCTTCTTCATTGGTGTGTGACTGTGGCCGGGATCCCATTGGTTGGTGTGGATTTGACGTCATGCCCATGTACAGCGTACTATGCAGTGTGTCAGACATTCACGAGTCTTGTTGACTGGCCATGTGTGATGGGTTTCTGCACCTTAGTTCCCCCCACCACCCCTGGGATTGTCATGGGTGCATGTGCAATGTCACCAGTCCATGTGAGCTTCACTGCTGCACATTGGTGGAGATCAAGGTGTGTGGTGTTGAGTGCGTGCAAATGAGAGTTGTTGCACGGCTAGACCCCTACCTCCATGTTGGCCTTGGCTGACAGGCCGTGCTGATTGATTTGTGCTTGTGTAGGTGTGATGGTAGTTTGTTGCTCAGGACACATGACTGTGGTTCACAGTGTGAACGACATCTACCTTTGTCATCACAGTGGGATTATCATGCAGGCCAGTGTCACCACAATGTGGGGTCCCTGGGGGTAGTGCTGTGGTGGGCCTGTCTCTTGCTGTGTTAGTTGCTGTTCCTACAAGCTTGTGTGACATGTGTAATTTGGGCTCCCTCTCATCTAACAATGCCCGATTGCCCACATAGGGGAATCCGATCCATGAGTTACTTTTGTGTGGCACTGTATACCCATCTGTGTAATTGGGATTCAGGCCTCCTCATGTGTTGTGTGGTTGCCTGGGGACACTGGCACACCCCCCCATCACCTGTTGTGTTTGATATGCAGTGTGAGTCTGCCTGTTTGTGTTTGTGCATCTGCACCACTGCATTGGCAAATCTTTATTGTTCCATTGGCTGTATGTTGTTTGGTGGCTTTCCCCTGCTGTCCCTGGGACTCCTAGGTCATCAGTCAGCACAATGATCATGGTTTGTATGTCCCATTGCTGCCATGGTATGGTATTTGTTCACCTCACATCTACAGTCTCCACAGGATATCTACATTTGTGTGTCCATTGGTGCAGATATGTGGGTCTGCATTATGATGGTCACTTCTGTCATTGTGTTATTGGTGAATGTTGACAATGTGAGCCCCCATGGGTGATGTTTGTCTGCACATGGCCAAAGGTATGTCTTATTTGCACTGCACTGTTTGCCTCACCCAATCTATGTTGCTATGGGACACAAGCACTACTATGCCACTGATGTGTTTGTTGTTCTGTGACCAGGAATCATCCATGCTGTTTGGCAGTTGCAGCTTTTCCCATGACAACACTTACATTTTGCTCACTGTGATGATGGGGTTTTAGACCCCATTGCCACAATGTTCAAAATGTGCTTCAGCTATGGACCCCACACTTACATTTTGGTCACTGTGATGATGGGGTTTAGACCCCATTGCCACAATGTTCAAAATGTGCTTCAGCTATGGAGCCCACACTTACATTTTGGTCACTGTGGTGATGGGGGTTTAGACCCCATTGCCACAATGTTCAAAATGTGCTTCAGCTACGGACCCCACACTTACATTTTGGTCACTGTGGTGATGGGGGTTTACACCCCATTGCCACAATGTTCAAAATGTGCTTCAGCTACGGACCCCACACTTACATTTTGGTCACTGTGATGATGGGGTTTAGACCCCATTGCCACAATGTTCAAAATGTGCTTCAGCTACGGACCCCACACTTACATTTTGGTCACTGTGGTGATGGGGGTTTACACCCCATTGCCACAATGTTCAAAATGTGCTTCATTTACGGACCCCACACTTACATTTTGGTCACTGTGGTGATGGGGGTTTAGACCCCATTGCCACAATGTTCAAAATGTGCTTCAGCTATGGACCCCACACTTACATTTTGGTCACTGTGGTGATGGGGGTTTAGACCCCATTGCCACAATGTTCAAAATGTGCTTCAGCTATGGACCCCACACTTACATTTTGGTCACTGTGGTGATTGGGGTTTAGACCCCATTGCCACAATGTTCAAAATGTGCTTCAGCTATGGACCCCACACTTACATTTTGCTCACTATGGTGATGGGGGTTTAGACCCCATTGCCACAATGTTCAAAATGTGCTTCAGGTATGGACCCCACACTTACCTTTTGGTCACTGTGATGATGGGGTGTTAGACCCCATTGCCACAGTGGTCATGGTCTGCTTGCATTGTGGAGGCCACACACATTTATGTGTGACACATGTGATAGGGGGTCACATTGTATGTTCAATGTCATGTTCAGTGTTGTAGGCATTTGACACAGACTACACACACTTGTCATGGTGTAGGGGGGATGTATTTTTCTGACATTCCTTATGTTGGAGTATGCTGGTTGTGTCATGCATTACCCATCCTATGAGTAGGGGTGGTGTGGGTGGTAGGCATCCAGCACCCATGAGTAGGGGTGGTGGTAGTGGCAGGCATCCATCCCCCTATGAGTGGGGATGGTAGTAGTGACAGGCATCCAGGCCCCCATGAGTAGGGGTGGTGGTAGTGGCAGGCATCCAGGCCCCCATGAGTAGGGGTGGTGGTAGTGGCAGGCATCCAGGCCCCCATGAGTAGGGGTGGTGGTAGTGGCAGGCATCCAGCCCCCATGAGTAGGGGTGGTGTTAGTGGTGAGGCATCCATCCCCCTATGAGTGGGGATGGTAGTAGTGGCAGGCATCCAGGCCCCCATGAGTAGGGGTGGTGGTAGTGGCAGGCATCCAGGCCCCCTATGAGTAGGGGTGGTGGTAGTGGCAGGCATCCAGCCCCCCATGAGTAGGGGTGGTGTAAGTGGTAGGCATCCACCCCCTATGAGTGGGGATGGTAGTAGTGGCAGGCATCCAGCCCCCCATGAGTAGGGGTGGTGGTAGTGGCAGGCATCCAGCCCCCCATGAGTAGGGGTGGTGGTAGTGGTAGGCATCCAGGCCCCCATGAGTAGGGGTGGTGTTAGTGATAGGCATCCAGGCCCCCATGAGTAGGGGTGGTGGTAGTGGTAGGCATCCATCCCCCTATGAGTGGGGATGGTAGTAGTGGTAGGCATCCAGGCCCCCATGAGTAGGGGTGGTGTTAGTGGTAGGCATCCATCCCCCTATGAGTGGGGATGGTAGTAGTGACAGGCATCCAGGCCCCCATGAGTAGGGGTGGTAGTAGTGGCAGGCATCCAGGCCCCCTATGAGTAGGGGTGGTGGTAGTGGCAGGCATCCAGCCCCCCATGATTAGGGGTGGTGTTAGTGGTAGGCATCCATCCCCCTATGAGTGGGGATGGTAGTAGTGGCAGGCATCCAGGTCCCCATGAGTAGGGGTGGTGGTAGTGGCAGGCATCCAGGGCCCCATGAGTAGGGGTGGTGGTAGTGGCAGGCATCCATCCCCCTATGAGTGGGGATGGTAGTAGTGGCAGGCATCCAGCCCCCCATGAGTAGGGTTGGTGTTAGTGGTAGGCATCCAGGCCCCCATGGATAGGGGTGGTGTTAGTGGTAGGCATCCATCCCCCTATGGGTGTGTATGGCATTGGTGATAGCCATCCCGCCCCTATGGTTCTGCTGTTGCTAGTGTACGTCATTTCTGCATCCCTATGTGTGTGTGACATATTTCGGGTACGTGTCGTTTGTTTGTGTTGTGGGTGTTTGACTTACCGTCTGCGCCGTACACGTCCGTACCGGTCCCGGTAATAGATGTAGAGTATTGGTAGGACCTGCGTGATGGGATTCATGGTTGGTTCATCTCGTTCGGGTTTCTCGTGGCTTCGACTCGTACTCGTCGCTGGCTTGTTCGTCTCGTCGCCGTGGATCGTCTTGTGGCGCGAATCGGAGCTTATGTACAGCTCTCCCGGATGCTCTGACGTGCCGGACGTAGCGACGGGTTCGGCGCGTACGGAAGGCGCATCGTACTAGTCCGGCCGGAAGGTGCTGTGTATTTGGTTCCATGCGACTCGATTCGGTGTTTACGGATCCGGCTCGGGCGGGGAACAGGAGCTGGAATGGGTAAGTACGGCTCGCTCGGAATCTGTGCTGTTATGCGCATCGTACTTGCTCGTTCGGATGACTGTTCGAATCGGTCGGGAAACACGCGTTCGGCTTGGTTTTTTTCCGGACGAATACTGTTAGGTGCGCTTCCGGCGAGATCGGAATCGACCCCTAAGTCTTTTATAATGGAACAGAGCAAAAGTGTAGAAAAGATTGTAATGTACCTGCAATTCTCCTCATGTTCCAACTAATGATATACTTTATTCACATTAAGGCGAGAGAAGACCTTCACACTGTTCAATTGTGTTATCATGTCGGCAATGTGGGGTTCTGAATGTTGTTCTCTTTCAATTGCCTGGGTCGCTTGACACATGTCAACAAAGATGTGTACAGCTCCTTCACTGTCCTTTTTGGGTACTACCACTATGGGACAACCCAGTGAAACGCTCAATGATATAATATTTGAGTGAGTATTCAAATTCATTTTCAACAGCTTCCTGTAGATAAAATGCAATTTGTCTGTGTCTTTAAGCAATAGGACAGACATCCTCATATGTAATTGTACTTTTATGGTCTTGAGTTTTCCTAACCCATGAAACAACAAAGGGAGCTGACGTACTATTTCGTGATGAGCATTCATGTTATAGTTCACTGATATCAGTCCCATATCAGCAGCTCTGCTGAAGCTGAGTAAACACACAGTTGATGCCGTACCTGGAAGTACATGAATGGGTACTTGTTTTTTTTTCCTTGGGTTTCATCGCGGCTACAAATGAACCTTGACTTTTTAATGACGTTGATGCAGCCCATTTATGCACTTTGATTTTCAATGGCATAAGTCGTGGCAATGGAGATTGTTCACTGTACTTCTCCTCTGGCATAATGTTTATTGACGCACCATTGTCGATGATAAAAGGTATTAAGCAACTGTTTACATCAGTATAATCCTCGGACAATGTTTGAATGACTTTGGTGCTTTTTCATGTCGACTTTTAGTTGACCTGTATTTTTCTTCACATGTGGCCAGTCCAACATGCGCACGTTTTTATTAGGTAAACATCGACACTGCACAACCATCTTCTTCACTTACACTTGACATTGTTACTGAAGAACTGTTTGACAATGATTTAGATGATAATCAACTTCACTTGATGGGGTCACTTGGCCTTGTGGGCGTGCATCGAATGTCGCCTTCGGAACGTTCGGGTGGCAATTTTGTCTTTGTGCCATGATGCTCTTACTTTTTTCTTCACCTTGCAAACCATTACAAAATGGTTCTCCTTCCCACAGCCTTTGTAGATCTGTCCAATGGCAGGACATTTACCATTGTGTGGAAAAGAAATCCACACCTGAAGCACAACTTCTTTTTTCGTGGATACATCACTCTGTTTCCTTCTGCCTTGTGCTTTGGCTTACTTTTCAGGTTCATGACAGACTCACTCTGGGCAACTCCGGCCTCCATGTCAGAAGCTTGTCGATCAGCACGTTCTTCAGCTCTGGCAGCCATTAGAACTTGCTCCAGACTAAGACTTTCTCTCAGTATTCATCGTCTGAATGAATCTGACAGGCATCCGTCAATAACTCTGAGACGTATTGCTTCCTCTTCTTAAATTTATTGAACTTACTGTGTTTGATGAGCGTATCCATTCTCTCAACAAATTTATCAATGGTTTCACCAACTTTCTGTCATTCTTGACTAAAAATGCACCTTTCCTTATCTACATTTAGTATTGGATTGAACTTGAGACTCAAGGCTGCTTTGATTTGATAGTATGTCATTTCGTCAGCTCAAGGAATTTTCTTTATGACTTATTTTACATCTTCACCAGCAGGATTCTTAAGGAATTTGATATTGTTCTTGTTATCTGCTTCTTCTATCACATTAATGATATCATCAAATGTCTCTATCCAAGCAATCTATCTGTTGCCAATATCTTGCTTTTTGAAGGTATTGAATGGTAGTGGCGGTTTCAAGAACACGGTGGCATTGCAACCATTTATGAGATTTGCAGACACTGAGGGTGGAGTTCTCTCGGACACTGCCTGCTGTCCACTAGGACCCCTTCATCCATGCCATTGGTAAGACCCTATGCTGCGCTGGCCTCAGGGTCATCTTGGATAGTCTGTGGACCCTTGACCTCCCTCTTTGTCTCTATTGAAGCCCTTTACTTTTCTGGAGACCTTTGGAGTGGTCTGAGCAGCCAACCGGCAACTTTGGTGGTATGCTGCTGCGTGTATGGAAAATTCCATAAGCACAACCACGGGCACTTCCTCAGGGGCTACTCCGCCCAACGCTGTGGTATGATGACTCTCTTTACTCCGTTCTGGTAAGTAAATGACCGTTTCTTGTATTTGAATTGCTTTGCTTTTAAACATCTCTTTCAAAACCTGGTTATATCCCCCGTTAACTTTATCACTCTGTGTGATGAATAGCTTTAGGTTGTGTAGTAGTGCGGTACCGCTCTATACGGCCTACCCAAGAGGTTCCTGTCCAACGATGTGTAGACTTCTCACTGAAGCTTTCGTTAGCTTCAAATGCTTCACACTGGCTGGAGTTGCGCTTTGACCCAAACCTATGCCCAAAGTTGATTCTGCACTTCAACTGAGGCACACATGACACGCACGAGCAGTTTGCTGGACCATGGCAAACTCTCTCGGAGAGCACTGTCAATCTTCAGGTTACTTTTCCCCTTTCTCGTCGCCAGTTTTAGCGTCCTCACCAGCTTGAGTACCCGCCAATGACTACGCCACACAGGGAGCTTAGTATTACACGTCTTTATTCGTCTTCGTGAAACCGCAAACTCAACATTCTAAACCTGCATTCACTTCACTAAGCCCATTAGTCATTGCAACAGTTTTTAACCAAAATAGCAAAAGATCTAGGAGTACCTGTCACATTTGTTCAAAGACCAAATTGCTGTATCTCTCTTCTCTCTAACAATCGGTGGTATCCAACCACCACCTGGCTGCCCTCCCACGCCTCTGACTAAATACCAATATTTTGGTTGTATGTATGTTAATCAAGACTAATATCTTTGTTTTATCTAATCACGGCTCCCAGTGCCCTTTATAAGTCCTTTACTATGTGATCGTTTGTATATCAGAATATCAAGCACAAGACTAACATACTGCCAAAATATATTAGCGTAAACATCCACTTCTAAGTATCGTGAAGGTTAATTTACTCTTCATACCTCCACAATGAAGTACCCTTAATATACCTATATCGTCAAGGTACATATAAGTGGAGTTAGCTATATATATTTATTTTCACAATATTTTGTTAGTTGGTGTTCGTGTTCTGGCTATGATATTTTGTAGCATGATATTTAAAACTCGATATTTAGGTCGTATACTATGTGATTAAATACAATTGTGTTGTATGCTTAATGGGAAACTGGGAGATGGGGAGTAGAGATTGAATAACAAGGCTGCCAGCACCCATCCCTGTTCGAGTTCCTGGGTGACATAAATATTTTCAGGAATGGTGGAAGCAGAACCAGCTTCACTATAACTAATATATTCACATACATTTAATCAATGGTTCTCAAAAGGGTATCCGTGCTATCCCAAGCTCTGAACTTTGAACAACAATGGGGCGGTGCACTAACCAATCAAATTCAAATAAATAAAGAAGCACAGTCAGTATCTTCGTAATCAAAAAATATATATATCCGTCTTTATTTTTCACAATCCTTAAAAGTTAAGCACAGCATCAGCCAACGCGTTTCGTTCAATATATGAACTTCATCAGGGCTGAAACAAATACAACAAATAATAACAAAAAAAAAAGAAAAAAATATTTACATAAGCAACTTAATTGTGTGACATATAACAATACATATAACTCAAACATGACACTGGACATTATTTCATATTACTACTGTGAATAACACTAAAAACAACGAAATGTGCACAAAACAGACAAAACATAAAAACCGTGACAAACGATGAAATCTATATTTGTAGACATATAGTCTCTACCCTTCCACCACACCTTAAAAACATCTAATCGCTAATCCCCTTTGTAGACAAGCACGGATATGCTGTTGAATCTATCAGCGACTCCACTCATGGATATTAAAACCAATGTGTCCTTGGACACTATTTAAAAAACCCATTTTTGATATCTCACTAATATGACACATATTGATTAAATTATTATAAAAGATAACCCAACATGGTACCATGTAGTTATAAATGAACAATATTTATGACAAACAAGAACTTAACACAGGGGACCCGTTATTAATATCTCCCAAGTGTCAGGTATAGTAATAGGTGAAAAAGCGGACTGGACTGTCATTTCTTATTATCAACTCTTCAGTTTACGGGTGAAGATCCTAGCATAGTATTACCCAAACAATATAAATGGGCATACAGCCCATTAGGTACATACCAGAGTTATGTGTGGTCGGTGGTCGCGTATAAGGCGCCTGCTCAATAGTAGGGGCTGAGAACCCACTCCGGTCCCAGCCTATTTTGGATATATACTCCCGGTGTGTCTATTAATAATGCACCAATAACGTGGGTCTCCTTGATAAGAGCCCAAAAAATGATATTCCTATATTGAAGGAGAAAAAGAAATTTGTTTTAACAAAAGTTGCAAGCCCATACTTTCACCTGAGATAAGTCTAAAAACCAGCCTCCATGTGGGAAACCTAACTTTCAAAAAGAACCAAAAATAGGACGACTGCCACATATGGCAAAAGAATGCAGTGTTGCAATATGGTCCCCTAGATATAATACCCTAATATAGTTGGATTCAATGAAAGTGATTCGAAAGTGCCGAAAAAATAAAATATCATTAAACGGTCATTAGAAAGAGCCTTGGTTTCTTTATGCAAGAAATTGCAAAGGTAACATTTTGTGCGAGATAACGCATCGATATAACAACCTCTCATCGACACATATGCTTTCTACTATAAAGCACAACAACTCCACGCCACAAATGGGGCGTGTTGATAACAACCAGAATTTGCTGGCAACAATAAAACCAACACTCCCTAATAAAAAAGGCATAACACAATAAGGGTTAAAGGGCAGAACCACTAAATCCAAACAAAAAGCGGCAACACTAGCGTCTTATTTCAAGAGCGCTTACCTGCAGTCCTTCACTGCTGCATCTCAATACACGATCGGGCGAGTGTTGCAGGAGCGGTTTGTGCACACCGACTTATAACATATTAGGGGAATATAAAAAGGAGGTGCGGCCACTGGAGTCCGCCGTTGTTTCTCAAATCCCAAGCTCTGAACTTGCCTGAGACTATGGACTATTCAACCCCATCACAAGGTTCCCCATAATCCATGAAACGGCAATCAATGTGGTTTCCCTGAAGTGAACAAGCTGGTGTATTACTAAAGAAATCACTTTTAGATTATCAGTTGTACCAAACCTTTGCTGAAACCCCACGTGATTGACTGGAATGAGGTTTTCCATAGTTGGACATTCCACAATTAGAGCAATTAGACAATTCCACAATTCCACAATTAGAGCAATTAGACAATCAATTCCCAGATCCCTTGGCTGTTCTTTCTTGCACATACAATCTAGAGCCTCTACAGGTGTCAAGTACCGCCTCTGAGTTATATGTCCTTACACTGGAATTCAGCCTTGGGCCTCATTCACTTATATGGTCAAGGGACTCTTTGCTGACTTGCAATATCCTTATAATGTATGACAGAGGGCACTTTATCTCACATACACATTGTCTGGTTATAACGCAGGTGATGAGTAATATATGTATCACAAAGATACTTTGCAAAATAGTCACTTCTTTTTCTCGAGTAAAGACGTATTAATCTTATAGGTTCTTTAAAGAATCCAAGGTCTTACAAATCATTGACGCTGGTTGATGTTGATGCAGATGGTTCCATTTATAAGTGAATCTAAGGTAGGCCTTTCTGAAATCTATTGTTCAAGGTGTAGATCCCATTTGGTTTTTCAACTCCCTAAACTTAGTTCCTTAATATATAGAGCTCTTATTTTCCATTCCCCTGCGATTTAGATGTACATTATACTTTTGAAAAGTCATTACACACTATAGAACAATTATCTACACACTATTCACACCTTTCACTAGGTGTACCTTTTGCTGAAAAGTTTACATTTCTTTAGTTTACAGCAACTAATAAAGATATGAATGTAATCTGTACTCAATTGTTTCTTTTATATGGCAAATATTTTTTAAATTGCCTTCATGTAATTAGTTTTTGCTGGAAGAACATCCAATCTGCAGCTAGCAGTTCCCTGTTCAGGTGCGAGTGTTATGCTAACCTGATTTCCTCTAGCATGTGGGGAATTATCTGAAATCACATTATATATTTTAATAGTTTACCCCCAGTAGCAGTATCAGCTATAATAAGTGAAGGAATAGTGCCCTTATCAGTATAGCCATCAGTTAATTCAGGAAGGTGTTCGGTCACTTAATTAGGATTATTAGGAGGATTCCCCATTTCATCGGATGGTATAAGATATGATTCCTTGACAATGCTGAATGTATGAATTATCATTCCCAAAACCAATTGATTCTTCCACAGTAAGCTAGCCGTCTTTAATCCAGACAAGGAGCTGTAATGCTTCTCAGTGATTCTGGTTTAGATTTCTGCCAAATAGCTGAATATTTCTGTTGATGACTTTGTTGATGACTTTTCCTTTGTTAAAGGATAAATTAAGTATTGATCTAGTAATAGATTATGTTTTACAATTTTGCAAAGTAAATTTAATATTTTATGCAATTATATGAAATGATGAAGGTAGATATCCCAGTTTATGTTATTTCATTAGTTCATATGGTTTCTCTATACTAGAAAGGTTTCATTGTCTCACCTATCTTTGAACAAAGGCATGGGTGCATTTGTTAGAATGTTGGAAATCAAACTCTCTTTGCTCATTGTGATCTGAAAAATGTTTGGTATAGGTATACATTTCTAGTTAGAGCTTTGATATCATTATATACTCTGCTTTCTATTGTAAAGTAATCACCAAATTCACTTAGAAAGAATTAATAGCTAAGTATATAAATTTTTATAGGACAAATATTCATCGTCACAAAGTTCATAGTTGTCATGAAATCCAGATTCAATTTCCCCACCCTTAAAAAAAATTGGCAACATTAGATAATACATTATTTAGATTCATTGTCGTATGTTTGTTAATATATCCTCGTAATGTTAATACCTAAGTATGTTGTTTAACTTTCTGCACATATCAAACTTCACTTGTTCAAATTTAAGCATACAACATGAGTAGGAGGCACAATTTTGATCAGTTACCTAATACCAAGAGAACAAACTAAAATCTTCAACTCAATCATGGAGGGTGAGAATTGAATGTAAGTGCTTTAAAATAAGGGGGTGTTTGTTGCGGGCACAGGTTTGATCAGTTACCTTATAACTAAAATCTTCTGCTCAAACGTGGAGAGTGTGAATAGAAAATAAGTGATTTGTTTAGGTGTGCATCTGAATATAGACCCTAGAATATCAAAGGGACACACTATTGAGGACAAAATATTGAACAGAAAATATAAACAAGTAAGTGAGTCTAGATTTTCTATACCTAACTCCACATATATTTGCCTATGTGGTATATATACCTCAAGGTACATTGCTGTGGAGTTAGAAATAGAAAACTTATACTTGCCTATATGCACTAACCTTTCGATAATTTGTCCTTCAATATTCTTGTCACACAATATTCTAGTGGTCAATAGTTAGTACAACAATTTGTTAATAAGGGGAGTATGTCATGGGCACAGGTTTGATCAGTTACCCAATAACCAGAGAAATAACTAAAATCTTCTACTCAATCATGGAGTGTGAGAATAGAAGGTAACTGATGTCTTAATAAGGGGAGTATGTTGTCTACATGCAATAGATTTGTTTCTCATTTACAAATGCTCTTCTCCTCTTACATGCCAATGGCAGATAGTGCTATACTAATGTTAAATAACAAGAAATATGATTCACAAGAAACAGCCTCATTTAGTTTTCTTACTAATCTCAATTTTTATGAAGGCCTCTCATCATTAATGATCTGCATAGCTGAAAGTTATAGAAGGCTGCAACCCCAGCTGAAGGTGTGCACAGAATTCATTCTTTCTAACACTATTGACTAACAAGTTATGTCGCATGGTCAGATGCTTTTTTCACATCAAGAAGCAAAACGTCATGGGGATTTTTTATTCTACAAGTGGGACGTCCGAGCCTAGCATTGGGCTGGCCTTGCAACCCTCGACCACATTTTTACCAATGGCCAACTACTTTCCTTTGAAGAGCTGGTGGAACAATATGGCCTACACCAGGGTCAGTTTCTAGCATATGACCTCCTCCATAACCTCTTGAGAGAGCGCTGGCATGTCGTTAACTCCGAACTATCCTCTAATGCTCTTGTACACAGCTTCCACACTCTGGGAGCCGGAAGGTGACTGGTAACCTGACTTACAAAGGATATAATTATGCACACTCAACTTCATTTCCAATCCCTCCGTGATGCCTGGGAGGAGGACTTCGGTAAGGCTGTGCATGACAAGGAGTAGATGAGGCTATTGGCGCATCAAAATAAGATCTCCCGCAACGCAGCGCTATAATTGATCTAATTTTATGTGCTTCACAGAGCCTATCTTTCACCACAGCACTTCCATCGCATCTTCCCAACGGCCCCAGACGCATGTGCCCTGTGTCAGGCCCCAGCAGCGTACCTCAAAAACGTCTTGTGGGACTGCCCCAGCCTCTGCCAGTACTGGCATGAAATCCTATACACTGTCGACTACACCACTGGCTGTCTGCTATTAGACACATGGGAGGCGATAGCACTGGGAATCTACAAACTCCAGAAGAAATTCAAAACGGTGGCCTGATTCACAGATCTGGCCCTAGCTTTGGCAAAACGCACTGTGACATTGTGATAGAAGAGCATGGCTCCCCCTAGTAGTGCAGCCTGGATGGCTGTGATGAAGGGCTGGGGGGAAGCTGAGGGCATTGCCCTGCATAAGGAGGATGATTTGGGCCTTCGCTGCTGCCCTATGGTCCCGGTCTGGAACCAGCTACTGTCACAATTTCTTGAGTCTGATCGGGAGACACCTCCCTCCTCCTCATGACACTAGGTGACGGGCATGCCCCCCCCTCACTGAAGTAGGCTAGGTCCTGTGCTCACCCCAAGGCAGGGGACCTGTGCTTGGGGGGTGGTGGGTACAGTAAAATCCTGCTCTGATTGTCCCAGAACTGGCTGTTCCCTTGTATACAACCACTGCTGACTCACCCCGGGCACTCAATACCCCTCACATTCTCTCCTCTTGTTGACCAATCCCCTCCTCTCCCACCTCAAGTTGGTCCCCATGTTTGGATGCCATTGTTAGGTACAGCTGTGCCATGGAACAAAAGAAGACACTTTGGTGTTGATTATGAGTCTAGCAGTCCACGGACTGCCAGACTCGTGGAAGCGCGGTGTGGGGGGCTCCCGACCGCCCAATTACAATCAGGGCGGTCGGACCGCCATTGCCCTGCCACAGCCGCCAGGGAACGGCCGTTCCTTGGCAGTGTTGCGGCGGTCAGGAGGTCGCAATATGCAATACTCCTCCCCCTACTCTAAATGCAGCCAGGTCTAATCAGCCTGGCTATGAGTCACCCAGGAAAGACAGAACAAACCTCAAACTCCCCCTGTGTCTGTCTAGTGTGAATGCATATCCCCTGCTCCTGTCACTCTAAACCCAGACAGGGAATACACAAAAGGCAGAGGCACCCAGGATGGTTAGACAAGAAAATACCCACTTTCAAAAAGAGATAAGAAAAACGAGGAGAAATAAAGATATTTTTCCTTGATACACAAAGCTCAGGTAAGAGCACCATTTTGGCACCAACCCATGTTAAACTCTTTGTAAATATGGGTTTTGTTAAAATACATGAGTGGATGCACAGGAACATCCATGCGCCAGCCATGTAACGCCTACCTGATGCATGATAATGCAAGGCAGCGCTGCCTTGCGCTACATTTATTTTTACAAAGCCATGCAAATCTAGATTTGTGTGCCCTTGTAAATCACAAATAAGACTTTGCATCATGGCTGTGCCAATAAATGACATGCCCACGACACAAAACCTGAGTACACCTGGTTCTAAGCATTTTACTGTTTTTTCCATAAAAACATCGTGTGTGTGCACAGTATTATTCTATTGTTTCATCTTGTTAGGGGCTTTGGTTAAAAAAACACTCTGCAAATATAAATAATACACTGGTTCGCCACACAAAAGGGAAGCAGTTCTTGTGAAAATTCGGGTGATTCATACCGTTGCTTAAAATGCTGAAATGCCTATTCATAGGAAAAATATGTGCCTAGTATGTCAAGCTGTCCCAGAACTGGAACTATACTGACCAGGGTGTCCATCGCCATATATTGAGCAGACAGAGCATAAAATAATAAACCAGTTTTCAAAAATACTTAAAATTGCAACATGTACATGATTCCAAAAGCGAAAGGTTTTGCATTTTAAATTGCTTCCTCGACAAACCCCTTCCAGGCGGCGAGTCCCCCCCCTTCTGTCCGCCCCCGCTTGCTACCGCCAACTGCGCGCTTTCCCTTATAATCACCACTGACCACTTCTTTGGTGCCTGAAAGCGGTCGCAGTTTATTTTTCAATAACACAAAATTTTTGTTCACATACAATTTAATATTTCAACGTCCATGGTCATAAGCCCTCTATGTTCTGGCTTAGGTCTCCTCAATTTCTTTTTGATCTGGACTTCCAGCCTCCCCGACTTTCTGGGAGAGGAGGGAGGGGCCCTTTTTTGGTGGGGGTTCATGTCGCGGGTCTAGGCTTCAACTTGCTACCGATTTGGAGGGTGTCCGTTGGGACCTGCCCGGGCTGCAAGTGCCGTCCCGCTCTCCCTGGGCCTTTTGGTGGGCCCTCCCTTCTCCCGGGGGTCCCTGCCGTTTGGCATCCCAAGGACCTTGCCTGAGCGTTTACTCTCTCTTTCCTGAGGCTGAGTCCCTACCATCTTCTCCCTCTGTACCCCTGCCGTAAGGCATCCCAAGGGTCCTGCGGGAGAGTTGCCTCTATTCTTTCTCTGGCGGCCCGCCGCCCCCTGGCTCCCTCAGTGCCCCTGCCGTGAGGCATCCCAAGGCCACTGTGAGAGCCTCCCATCTATCCTCTAGTGATCTTGCGTCCTACTAGCTTCCTTGTGTTTGATCCGTTACCCTTCCCCTGCTATGGCTGCGACGCCCGTCTTCTTAGGTGTGGGTGGGTGGGTTTCTTTCCTCTTCTCTCCTCGCCAACGGGGGGGGGGTGACTTGTGGTTTCCCAGGGCCGTTGGCCCCCTTCTTAACCCCCCCCTTTGGCTTTCCGGCTCGCCCCCTGATTGGGGGAGCCTTCTCTGACCTTGTGGGCCAATCCTGGCCCCTTCCCCGGCTTAGCCGGGCATTTACATGTGGCGGGGGCGGGAAAAGGGAGGGTCCCCCGCCGCCGGCCGGCGTTCCCCCCGGGCCCCTACTGGGTCTGGCTCTGCCTTCCCGGCCCGGATCCAAACCCCTTCCAGGCGGCGAGTCCCCCCCTTCTGTCCGCCCCCGCTTGCTACCGCCAACTGCGCGCTTTCCCTTATAATCACCACTGACCACTTCTTTGGTGCCTGAAACGGTCGCAGTTTATTTTCAATAACACAAAATTTTTGTTCACATACAATTTTATATTTCAACGTCCATGGTCATAAGCCCTCTATGTTCTGGCTTAGGTCTCCTCAATTTCTTTTGATCTGGACTTCCAGCCTCCCGACTTTCTGGGAGAGGAGGGAGGGGCCCCTTTTGGTGGGGGTTCATGTCGCGGGTCTAGGCTTCAACTTGCTACCGATTTGGAGGGTGTCCGTTGGGACCTGCCCGGGCTGCAAGTGCCGTCCCGCTCTCCCTGGGCCTTTTGGTGGGCCCTCCCTTCTCCCGGGGGTCCCTGCCGTTTGGCATCCCAAGGACCTTGCCTGAGCGTTTACTCTCTCTTTCCTGAGGCTGAGTCCCTACCATCCTCTCCCTCTGTACCACTGCCGTAAGGCATCCCAAGGGTCCTGCGGGAGAGTTGCCTCTATTCTTTCTCTGGCGGCCCGCCGCCCCTGGCTCCCTCAGTACCCCTGCCGTGAGGCATCCCAAGGCCACTGTGAGAGCCTCCCGTCTATCCTCTAGTGATCTTGCGTCCTACTAGCTTCCTTGTGTTTGATCCACCACGCTCCCTCCGGTTCCCCCGATCGGAGGGTGCTCCCCCCGTGCTCCCCCTAATTGCCGCTGCCCTTCCTCATTTCCTAGTTGCAACCCCTTTGTTCCAGTACCCCCATGATGTTCAGTAGGAACATGTCCATTCCCACCCCCGTGAGGTGTACCCCGTCTTCCAGGTGGTACCCGGGGGACCTTAGGTTTATGAACCCGTGTCGCACGAATCCCCATCCCTGGGCCTTGCATATTCTGGCCATGGTAATATTCAGCTTTCTTCTGGATTTTTCGACTGCTTCCGGCCTCACCGCCCCGCGCCAGGCCCCCCGTGCTATGATTTCAGAAAATATTAGGTCTGCTGGGCGGATTAGGCGTGCCAGCGCCGCGAGACTGCTCTGCATGTTCTCTAGCAGTGCTCGTCTTCCCAATGCTGCCAGGTCGTTCCCGCCCAGGTGGATCACTACCGCGTCCGGTCTGCCACCTTGCTCCAGTGCTGCCCTCGCCGAGGGTAGCAATTGTTCCCATTTCATCCCTGCACGTCCCCACCACTCGATGGTGGTGTCCCGCAACCATACGCCTCCGAATTTGCGTCTGGATGCCGCCCACTTTGTGCCCGCGTTACGTAGGAATGTCCCATTATCCACACCGTCTTCCGCGCCGTTCCTGGACCTGTATGGGGGCGGGAGAGATTGGGCTCAGTAAACCGTGGGGCGTATGTAACGCCTGTATGCGCTGGATGCCCATCGCCCTATCTCCTTTATTAGCCCTTCCCCCAACCCTAGCCCCGCTGCTGTCGTGGCTGCGCCTATCCTGAAGGAGTGTGAGCCGTATTCCCGTGCGGGGAGGCCTATTTTCTCTAGTACCTTTCTCATTACCGCTATGAATTGAAAGCGGCTGAGGAAGGACCCGTCCCTGTGCCTGAAAAGCGGCCCCTGGCTTGGCTCCCTCCCTCGTAGGTGCTCCTTTAGTAAGCACACTGCGCAGGTGTTTGCACTCGCTATGCAGCGAATTCTGGTCCTCCTGCCCTTGCCTGCTTGGTCCGTCTTGGACCGTCTCAGCATTATGTCCATGTGGCCTTCCTCTATCGCCACGTCCCCTCTGTGTATGCATTCTGTGCCGGGGTCGCTTCTTGATGGGGTTACTAGCTCGCTGACCCTGTAAGCCCCAAAAATGCTACTGCGAATGCTGCTCGGAAAAGCTTTCCTTCCTGTTTGGAGGGGCACACCTCTGCAGTTGCCTCCAGCATCCTGTTTAGTATTTTGACATGTATGGGGCGCCTCTTATCTTTGTTTGGCTGCTGCAACCGCCCCCATCCCTTCATTGCCATTCTGCTTTTGAAAGACCTGGTGGGATCTGCCTGCCCCTCCATTTTTGAGTAGTATGCCACCGCATTGAGGTGTGCTTGGGCCCATGTTTCGTCCTACCCGTCACGAAGGCCCACTCGATGAAACCGAGGACCTCCCCTTGTGAGGCCCCCTTGTTCCCTTCCAACCCCGTCCTGCTCCTGAATGTTGCCCAGCACTTACTGTAGTGTTTTCTTGTTTTTGGCGCCAATGCGTTGCTCAACAGCGTCTCCAACCCTGTTCCACCCATGCCCATGCTTCCTCTGGCATTTCGGTCATCCGTCTGTCGGCTGTTGGGGCGAGGTCCCTGAATTTTTCCACTGAAATCGAGAAATGGCATCCGCCACTGAGTTTTCAGTTCCTGGGATGTGTCGTGCCCTAATTGCCATGTTGCCCTGCAGTTGGTATCCCACTAGTCTACGCAGCAGTGCGCCCACTGCTGGGCATTTTGCCGCCCCTGTGTTTATTGCCTGTACTACCGCGTGGTTGTCTGACCACAGTGTAATTTGCCTGTTTGCTAGCCGCAGGGCCCAGATGTGGAAGGCCACCACTATGGGGAATAGTTCCAGCAGCGCTATGTTTTTGTCAACCCTATGCGTTGCCATTCCTCTGGCCATTTACCCGCTGTCCACGAGGTCCCCAGTATTGCTCCGAACCCGAGTCCCCCTGCTGAGTCGGTGTAGAGCTCTAGCTCATATGCTTGTACCCAGGGTTCTCGCCATATCAGGGTGCCATTAAACTCTGCCAGGAACCTGTCCCACTGTGCCAGGTCCTCCCGCACCCCCTGTGTGATGCGGATCCTGTGGTGCTTTTGCGTCATGCCCCTGGTTAACCAGGCTAGTCTCCTGGCGAACGTGCGCCCCGCGGGGATTACCCGTGTGGCGAAATTTAGTTTACCTAGAAGCTGCTGCACCTCCTTCAGCGTAGCTTTCTTCTGTTGTTGCATTAGCTTAATGCCTGCGCGCAAGTCGGCCACCTTTTCTGGTGGCAGCCTGCATGTGCCGGCCACCGAGTCCAACTCGATTCCCAGAAAGGACAGTCTCGTGGTTGGGCCTTCTGTTTTTTCCTGTGCCAGGGGGATGCCCAGTTCCTGCGCCAGTTGCACGAATTTGTCTAGGAGTGCCCTGCATACCTTTGTGCCTGCTTTCCCGATGAACAGGAAATCATCCAGATAGTGTACCCGCCCTCCTTTCGGGGCCCTTGTCCCCAACTCCCATTCTAGGAAGCTGCTGAAGGCCTCAAAATGTGCGCATGATATTGAGCACCCCATGGGTAGGCATTTGTCATGGTAATATTGCCCGTCCAATTTAAACCCCAACAGATGGTAGCTGTCTGGGTGGACCGGCAGTAACCTGAAGGCTGATTCTATGTCTGATTTTGCCATCAGGGCCCCCTTTCCTTCCTGCCTAATTAAGTCCACTGCATCGTCCACCGATGCGTACGCCACTGTGCACTCACTGTGTTCCAGCCAGTCATTCACTGATTCCCCTTCTGGGTGGGAGAGGTGATGGATCAGTCGGAATTTTCCTGGCTCTTTTTTGGGGACTACCCCCAGCGGGGAGACCACCATGTCTGCCAGCGGGGGGTTGGGAAATGGCCCGGCCACCCGCCCTAGTTGTACTTCCTTTTCCACCTTTTCCCGCGCCACCCCGGGGTTGTCTCTTACTGACTTCAGGTTTGGGCTTTCCCGCGCCCCTCTTGGCCCTTTGTAGGGGATGGGGAAACCCTGCGTGAAGCCCTCTGCCAGTAACTGTTTGTCATTTGTTTTGCGGTACCCTTGTAGTAGTTGTAGTAGTCTGCCTATCCTGATAGGGGTGGGTAGCGCCTGCCCTCCGCCCCCGTCCCCCTTGCCCCGGTTCGGCGGGGGCTGTATCTTATTTTTTGGTGCTTGTTTTCTCTTTGTTGGCCCCCGGCCCTGCGTTGCGTCTGCAGCGAATGCTGGGATGGTTGCCCCCGCATGACCCGCAAGCGTGCTTAAATCTGCATGATGCTCCCCATTTACACTCGTCTTTGTCGAATTTCCAACATGCTTTATTTGACTTTTGTCCTGCCTGGTTTTTTCCCTTGAAGTCTTTCCCTTGGCTTTTGAACTTGCCCTTACTCCCGTACTGCCGAAAAGTGTACTCTTTCACACCAACCCCCTCTCTAGCTGCTACCATGTGTTTTGAGAAGCCCTCCATGTCTTGGCAATCCCATTCTATTACTGGCCACACCTGCATCTTTTCCCTAAAGCCTTCGTCGTAGTGTAGCCATGCCTCCCCTTGGTATAGCTGTTGTGCCTCATGTATTTTCTGCTCATATAACCATAGTGCCGCCGCGCTTTGGGGGAATTTTTCAATGAACACACATGCTAGCGTTCTGAACGCTTTCAGCCAGTTTTCTATTGACCTCTCCACTCTGGGCTTTCGGGGGGCTCTTCTGTCCTCGTCTTTTTTATCCTGCGCTGTCAGGTCTATCCCTGCCTGTCGCACCTCGAGCAGTGAGAAAATATCTATGAATTCTTTTCTCCAAATTCTTTCCTTAACTGCGAGCGGGATGAGGTTGGCCAGCCCTAGCATTCTCGTTGTTGTAGGTGGGTCGCTCGGGGAGGGACGTATGTATTCTCTGGCCGGCTTCCCGTTGCTATCTTGCCCTTCTGTGGGTCTGGGTTGGTTGGAGCTGTTCCCCCCGCTGGCCCCCGTGTTCCCGTGTGGGGCTGCCCCCGTCTCTGCCGACGTATTCTGTGATGCTGGGCTTGTCAGCCCGGGCCCGTGGCCCGTAGCTCCCATCGTGAGCGCCCCATTGGCCCCCCTGCGCCCGGGGGCAGGGGGTCCCTGAACCCCTTGTTCCCCATGTTGCGTACCTGTTAAAAGGGGGTCCCATCTCTGGCCACTGCCACCAGGGCAGTCCGGATGTTTGCCCTCCTTCTTCCCTGCTCCATGCTTCCTCTTGGAATTCCGGCCTCCCTACGCCTAGCCCTGCCTGCCATGGAGTTTGCATGTGCCATGGAGCTTGCATTGCTATATTGTGTACCCCTCGCTGGGTCCCCATATTCACATTTAGCCCCGGGCTGGCGCGTGCCCCCTGGCCCGCCCCGCACCCCTGTTCGCTGTTGCGCGTGCCCTGCTTACCGGTGCCCCTGCCGCTTGCTTCGCCGTGTCCCTCATGACCATCTCGTGGGGCTGCCGTGGAGGCTACAGGCCCCTCTTCCTCACTGCTGTCCTCGGACTCTGCGCTGCTCACCACTTCGGGGGTTCTGTCCCTCCTCTTTCTGGCCTGCTGGGGGGCCTTTGTCCTGCCCTCCCCGTGTTTCGCCGGGGGTGGTGGTTTGGCTGCTTGGGGCTTCCCAGCTGCCCTCCTCGGGGCCGCCGTTTTGGCTGCCTGCCCCTGCCCAGCTGGCTGTTTTGGGGCCGCCGTTCTGGCTGCAAGCCCCTCGCCTGCTGCCTTCCTCGAGTTTGTTTGTGCAGGGGATGCATTGCGCGGCCTCTTTCCTTTCCCCCGCGCTGCCTCCTCGATCTGCTGGTTCATCCAGCTGCTTCCCTTTAATGCCACCAGGACCCTGGCCTGCTCCAGCATGGCCTGCAGGTCCCCGTCCAGGTCTGGTTCTGTTCCTTCTCCGCGTCGTTTTTGCCCCCTCTGGGGACTGCTGGCCTCTCCTGGTCCTCCCTAAATCTTGCCGGGAGCCGTGTTGCCCTTCCTGCTGCCCCCTTCCTGCTGGGCATTCTGTTGTCTGGGCAGGATGTTTTCCCCTCTCTCTCCCGTTGGTTTGTGCGATTATCTTGGGGTGTCGTTGTCCCCTGGCGCTGTGTCCGCTGCTCGGGAGCTTGTGCCCCTTAGCGCTGTGCCTTTAGTCAGGAGCCTGTGCCCCCAGCGGCCTCTTCTCTCCTCGCCAACGGGGGGGGGGGGTGACTTGTGGTTTCCCAGGGCCGTTGGCCCCTTCTTAACCCCCTTTGGCTTTCCGGCTCGCCCCTGATTGGGGGGAGCCTTCTCTGACCTTGTGGGCCAATCCTGGCCCCTTCCCGGCTTAGCCGGGCATTTACATGTGGCGGGGGCGGGAAAAGGGGAGGGTCCCCCCGCCGCCGGCCGGCGTTCCCCCCGGGCCCCTACTGGGTCCGGCTCTGCCTTCCCGGCCCGGGTCCAAACTTATTTGCCACTTATGAAGCTCTTATTGCAGCGCCCAGATGTCACCAATGGGGAATGGTTTTGCCAATTTCATCCTGGCCATGCAGGGGCTTTTAGAAAGGGTATGTAAGGATCCGGATAGAGGTTTGGTCCCAAGATTTATGAGTAAGCTCTGGCCAAGAGTGAACTAGAGTTTCACCAATCTTTGGTCATAGACCCTCTTTTAGCTAACTTGGTGGGACAACCTTCCCTTTTAGCAGAGGATATTATAATATCTGACCGAATGGATACAAAAGTGGAAGGCGCTTTGAAAAGATAATATGTTGGGTTAAGCATATGTATGAGGGCAGAACTGTATGCACTCTATGGTTCCCCATCCTTGGTCAACGATTTCCAGGCCCTTTCTTCAAGTAGGAGAAGAATGTTCCCTTTCAAATGTTGCCTTTGACAACCTACGAGCCATCAGCAATGTGTTACGGTGGATTAGTAGCTGTCAGACCTCATCTAGATTTGAGACGGTGGAAGGTAGATGTAGCCCAGAAGAACTGTTTGTTGCAGATGTCTTTTGTTGGAAATAAGATGGTTGGTGAAGAACTGGGAAAGGTTCTGCATGTCATAAAAAAAACAGAATCATCCACAACCCTTCCAGCATAGGCATAAGCATTTTGCGAGAAGCAAGACGTTTTTGAAAAATAGAAACAGGGGTAGTAAGCAGAGCTTTTCCTTTGAGCATAGGAATTCTCAGAACAATGACTCTATTTAGCCGCCTTCTGTTGCCTCAATTTTGTTGAAATAAACTTTTTCATGAAGCGATATCGACCTCAGTCTTACATGAATTACAATTTCTTCCCCAGATTCACGGGGTATGTTCCAAAGCTGCGAAGTGTTGTTGGAGATACATACGGCAATGCCACACACAGGCTCCTCACCCATGAACCAGGACAGCCAAAGCCTCCTCAATTAACTCTGTCCGTGAACGGAGAAGACTGCGCATTCCCGGGCCCCAGACAACGTATCAACAAGACCTTTGGGCATCCGGAAATAAATACCTACGCACGGCAAGTGCCTGATCGAAACATAAACAAAGGTACTCCTTTCGTGCAACCTTATATTGCTCAGAGACAGTCACATGACAGCCACACTGTACATATCACCTTGTTCTAGGAAGTTTATAAAATGGCTTTAATAGTGAATACGGAATAGTTGTTTACGGACACGCACACACAAACACACACACACCTGTCCCAGTACAGTGTTGCAACACTATATTCAGCTATTGTAACCCTTATGCTGAACACTTTGCTACACTATACTCTGGGGCATATGTACAAGCCCCTATCGCCACGGGAACGTCACTTTTTGTGACGTTCCCGTGGTGATAGGGGCCTTGCCTTATGTACAAGGCAGCGTTAAGCCACTTAACGTGGCTTAACGCTGCCTTGTACATAAGGCACCCTTTCACGCTATGTTTAGGGTGAAAAGGGAGTGCAGTGGATGTTGTGGTGGGCGTTCCACTGCAACACCCATTGTATTTGACGCTGCCCCCTATGTACAAGGGTGGCGTACATAGGAGGCAGCGCCAAAATTAAGACCAGGAAAATCCTGGTCTTAAGTTGTAAACTGAGGAGAAATGCATTATTTCTCCTCGTTTTGCTTTTTCCATGTGTGCTGCCTTGTGCAGCACACATGGAAAAAGCAAAATGCCATGGTTTGTTTATGTACAGGAAGGTGTCCCTTCCTGTACATAAACCTTTTAAAAATGCCATTTTGTAACTTTCATGTGTGCTGCATGAAGCAGCACACATGAAAGTTACAAAATGGCATTTTAGGACTGTTTATGTGCAGGAAAGGACACCTTCCTACACATAACCAATCCTCCCCTGCACGCAGACACCCTTGCACTCTTGTGCAAGGGTGCCTGCGTTGGCGCTAAGTTATTAAACTTAGTGCCATCGCAGGGGGAAACGCAAGGCTGTACCACATTCTTGTAAATATGGTGCAGCCTTGCGTTTCCGAAGTGGCGGAGCGTGTCGTTAAGCCCAGGAGGCTAACGACACGCTCCGCCACTTCATTGTACATATCCCCCTCTGTTTCTTAGTCTGCGCACAAGTGTACAATATTTTAAGATGCTGGTCGTATGTAGCCCACACTGACATTTCATGTGCAATGCCTCTGATAAACTGACTGTTCCTTTGCCGCCGAAGCACATGGAAGAGTTCGGTTTCACAAACAGATGTGAGATGTTTTCTCAGTTGTAAGCTCAGTGATCTCAATGCATGAATGTGCTAAGAATCTACTGCCCCTTAGAATACTGCCTGAGCCCATCAGTGGTAGGCGATGGAAACACGAAAAAACATAAAGGCTTGGGCAATACTGATACCGCGGGGCACTCCTAATTCAATTGCGCGCCATGCTCCTACAAATTTGCAATCCAAGCCTAAATTTTGACGTGACGCTACACACTTCACATGCACGTGGGCTAGAGCATCGTGACGTGGCTCAAAAATGTATGCCAATTTGATGAACAAGATTTCAACAAGCGCTCAAACAATTTAAATAATAAAACCTCACGAATCCCAAACAGTATAAATAGGCTGTAGCATAGATACATTGCCATTTAGGCTCTTATCTTAAATCCCACTCATACATGCCTGATTCATCACAGCAAACGAACTCTAATTAATTTACAAACGCTTAGTATTCATACAACAGCAAGAGCAACAACACACAAGACTTATCTGTTTGGGCAGCAGCAAAAAAAGAAGGAAGATGGCTGGTGGTTCTGGCCCTTTGTTGGATTCTTAGAACTTTGTTAATGTTCTTTGTTCTTTAAAGGAGCTGCTGTGGGTGGCGCAATAAAGAAGATTGCAATAATCTTAGCCTCCAGTCTTGTCATAAAATCTACTGCCCCTTAGAATACTGCCTGAGCCCATCAGTGGTAGGCGATGGAAACACGACCAATACAGTGGGTGCTGGTAGGTGTGTCCATTTACTTTCTGCAACTGTATGTCCACTTACTGATACGTTCATTAAATATCTGGTCCATGGTACTAATTTTCATCTAGAAGTAGGGTCAACAAAACCTTGATTACAATGTTTCCAAAATATGCCTTGGTCCTATGAGGAGATTTGTTTCTGCGCATAAATGTGTGTAATGTATTCCTCCCTTTAGGCTGGGGCTGTAGTTCCCATCATTGGAACTTCACACTTAGGGCCCCATTAGGATGGCGGGCGGACTTCAGTCCGCCCGCCACCCTAGCGGTGCTGCGACCGGCCGCCAGGGGTGCGGCGGTCCCGCATCGCCAATTAGGATGCGACCGCCACCCTGGCGGTCGCATCCCGCATCTTTAACATTGCGGCGGGTGCTGCACCCGCGGCAATGCCAAAGAGGCATGTTGTGCATTGCCATGCACAACGTGACAGGCACCGCACGGTGCCTGCCACCTTGAGCATGGCAATGTAGGGGGGTACCATAGGTACCCCCCAAGTGCAGCCCCCCACCCCCCCGGGGGCCCGCAATGGGCCCCCAAAGTGCCGCCATGGAAAGGCCAGAACCGCCAGGCATCATAATATGGATGGCGGTGCCTTCCAGGCACCGCCACCATATTATGCCCGAGTTATGCCCGGCCGGCAATCGTGACGATTGCCGACCGGCGGAAAAGCGGCGGATGGACTTTCCGTCCGCCGCGGTACCCACCGCCATGGTAATATGGCGGGGGGTAAATGTGGTTGTGATGGCGGGCGGATCGCCACTGCCGGCCGGGCGGTGGCGATCCACCCGCCATCATAATCAACCCCTAAGTATTTTCTTGGTGCCCCCCATTCTTAATATTGTTTTCCATCATCTGGAAGGTGCAGCTTGGAATGGAAAATCAGATGTTAACCATGTGCAAAATGTACAGCCAGGACCTGTCTGTGAAGGGACTGTGGTAATCTAGCCTTACAAAGGGAATCTTGCATTTAGCAGCATTACTTGGCACCACTTCCCATCTTCAACCATCCTCATTAATAAAACTAATCATGTGTTGAGTATTCTAGCACCAATAGCGGCCCATGGTGGGAGCGCTGCAGCGTGCGCAACGAAATTCGTTTTATTTATTTTTTTGTTTATTTACCTCTGTGCCGCCGTATTCCGTAGTTTACTACCCCCCACCCTGCTCCTCCCCCGCCCCACGTCACCGCCCAGCAGCACTCCCACCACGGGCCGCTACTGTCTAGCACAGAAAACCTGCAAAGCACGTTTTATCTGTCCTTTGTTCGTCACTTATTACAAAGAGTACAGCCAAATGTCAACAAATAAAAAATATGTGTGCAATATGTCTGCCAGCACATTTGGGATACATTCAACAAAAATCAAGTTGCAGGTTCGTTTTCAGCAAAGTATTTTGCTGAGAAAAATATGCAACCGTCAATTTGCATCTTGTCATGATTTTATCAGTAAGACCTGTGTTTGTTGGTTTTTACTGCCCCAATTTTAAAATCAATTGTGCCAGTTTAATTAGATTTAAGTAGTGTGCTATAGAATTTTATGAAGTTTGCAGAAGGCACGTTCTGCAATTTTGCGGATCCCGAGAATAGGGAGACATATTTCTTCTCTGTAGCAAGACAGAACAGATCACTATCTAACTTCCTTCAAAACTCTTCCTTTGAAATTAATTATAGCTAATAAGGATCCAGAATCAGGTAATGAGTATATTGCTTCATGTTTGATTTATATTTCCCAATGATAATCCTTCTTTTGCTCCTCTTTCCCCTGTAACACATTCTCGTAACACCTTTGGGTTGCTTCTTCCACATTACTTACTATAAGCCTTGCACTGCTTCCACAAAAGGTAACAAGATGGCATATTCCAGTACAGTTTTACACCGTTCCTGACTGGTAGACATTTCTCAACATTTGACAAGTGTCGAAGCATCGAGATTTTGCGTAAAAAGACATTTTGGGAGAAAGACAAAATCAAGGCCTAGGTGTGCTATTCCATTTATTCAGGTAGACACGGACATGTGCAAGATTATATTCTTTTCGTATGAGTAACAGCTTAGTCCAGGTGGTAAAGGATTCATATAATTATTCAATTTAGGTGGCAAACCACGCTGTGGTTGAGCCGATGTTGGATTTATCTACAGATAGGGGTGCTTTGACATGCAACCATATATATATTGTGTCTCAAACCCAAATGAGGTCTTACAGATTGGTATGGGAAAATCCAACTTGACTGTGGTTTGGGATACCTACAATGCTCACATCAGGGCTGTGTAGCCTCTTTCAATATTCAGCATTATCCTACACAGAAGTAACAATTGGGGCTACATGATAGGAAGATAGAACATCTGTTGAAAACAGAATGCTCCTCTAAAACTCAACACTTCCTTCTTATTGTACAGAATAACAATAACAGAGTGCAATAACTACTTTCACTTAAAGCACAGTCTAGGTATAACAGGTATGAGTGAAAACACCAGGGTATAGGTATTTATTATGGAAATAATGTTTAAAAACATTTAGATGTATACATACAACAAGACACCGGGCACTACAGAACTGGTCTGCATTGATTGTGTTTTTATTGAAGGTGGAGTGTATCTGGAGATAATATCTCTCATTAATGGTCCTCAGGTCCTGAAGAAATTACTGAAATTACAAGGGCCGTAAAACATGTCAACCGTCACCTGATTAAGGTCTTTACATGTCATATGTTTTTTACATATGCTGGTAGCATGAGCACATTAAATGTAAGGACCCTCCCTAGACACATTGACTGACTTTGTATTAACCGTTTGTTATAGAAGCAGACATGTTCATATACATAGTTCCAATATCTCTGTATAGTTTACAGATAACAAACAGACTCACCAAGGTAGAGATTTTACAGTCACATCACGGTGCTGAATGTTCACAACTACAGCAACTGAACATGACCGGAGCTTTCATAATTGCAATGTCTTTGCTGCTGAGAAACACTCAACGTTTGTGATAGGATCATGATTTTTAAATTATGTTTTTGTTCCATGAGACCGAAGTGGTCCCTCGTTGCTAAGAAGCAAGCATAACTCTGAACTGAAAACTGTAGAACGAAGGAGTTGTTCGTTCGCTCAGTTATTGCAGCAGAGAGGCTTCTTAAAACACAAGTTTTTTCAATTTCCCCTAAGTTACCTGATTGTGTCAACCTCTTAGTTGTTATGCCATTTGGTGCTATTTACACGTCAACAAATGAATCTGTAAACGTTGGGGTTGTCCTTCCGCTTTTGCTAGTCTTTTAATTTTCAATTTGTAAACCGAGATGAGATAAAGTGGATGTCTTTTGAGTGAATAAAAAAATGAAAGAATGAATAAAACAATGAAGAAAATTGAAGACATTTTAATGAATCACTCAAGGGCAGAAATCCATTAAAGGAGATAAAAAAGCTAAATATTCTAGTAGAACTGTCAGTTTATATTTTACTGCAGTGGATTTCGGTTAGGTGTAATACAAACAATATTTATTTTACCTTTATTTATTTATCCAAATCCCAATCACTAGATTAAACCACTATCACAGCATTAAGTATTAGCAAGTATGTGAGGAATCACTGACAGAATATCGACTACAGAAATATCGACGACAAAAATATCGGAGCCGAAATATCGATGTCCACAATATCGAAGTCCTATCTAAATTATTGTAAGTACAAAAATATCGAAAAAAATATATCGTTCTCAAAAATAGCGTTGTTAAAAATATATTTTTTTTTAATGTTTAAAAAATAATGTAGAAATAAAGTAAATAATACATATAATTAAAAGAAACATAGTTAAAATTATTTTAAAATGTTTAAAATTATAACTAATACATATAATGTAAAAATAAATTAAACATATATACGTATAAAATATAATATATATACTTAATAATATTTATAAATAATTATTTTAATAACTTATAAATGGTTAAAAAACATTAAAAAAATTATAAATACATATATAAAGAAAAAACAATAATATAAATAAAAATATAACAAATATATATAACAAATTAAAAAATTACAATATTTTTAAAATAAATTATACACTACATTAACTAAAACAGAAGAGAAAATATTGGATAGCGGAGGGGATAAAATTACTATTCCCACTCCAGAGAGTGTAACAGTAGGGAAAGTGTTGGATAGCGCAGGGGTAAAAATTACTATTCCCACTCCAGTGAGTGCAACAGTAGGGAAAGTGTTGGATAGCGTAGGGGTAAAAGTTACTATTCCCACTCCAGAGAGTGCAACAGTAGGAAAAGTTTGGGATAGCTTAGAGGTAAAATTACTATTCCCACTCCAGTGAGTGCAACAGTAGGGAAAGTGTTGGATAGCGTAGGGGTAAAAATTACTATTCCCACTCCAGAGAGTGCAACAGTAGGGAAAGTGTTGGATAGCGTAGGGGTAAAAATTACTATTCCCACTCCAGAGAGTGCAACAGTAGGGAAAGTGTTTGATAGCGTAGGGGTAAAAATTACTATTCCCACTCCAATAAGTGCAACAGTAGGGAAAGTGTTGAATAGCGTAGGGGTAAAAATTACTATTCCCACTCCAGAGAGTGCAACAGTAGGGAAAGGGTTGGATAGCGCAGGGGTAAAAATTACTATTCCCACTCCAGTGAGTGCAACAGTAGGGAAAGTGTTGGATAGCGTAGGGGTAAAAATTACTATTCCCACTCCAGAGAGTGCAACAGTAGGAAAAGTTTTGGATAGCTTAGAGGTAAAAATTACTATTCCCACTCCAGTGAGTGCAACAGTAGGGAAAGTGTTGGATAGCATAGGGGTAAAAATTACTATTCCCACTCCAGAGAGTGCAACAGTAGGGAAAGTGTTGGATAGCGTAGGGGTAAAAATTACTATTCCCACTCCAATAAGTGCAACAGTTGGGAAAGTGTTGAATAGCGTAGGGGTAAAAATTACTATTCCCACTCCAGAGAGTGCAACAGTAGGGAAAGTGTTGGATAGCGTAGGTGTAAAAATTACTATTCCCACTCCAGAGAGTGCAACAGTAGGGAAAGTGTTGGATAGCGTAGGGGTAAAAATTACTATTCCCACTCCAATAAGTGCAACAGTAGGGAAAGTGTTGAATAGCGTTGGGGTAAAAATTACTATTCCCACTCCAGAGAGTGCAACAGTAGGGAAAGGGTTGGATAGCGAAGGGGTTAAAATTAGTATTCCCACTCCAGAAAATGCAACAGTAGGGAAAGTGTTGGATAGCGTAGGGGTAAAAATTACTATTCCAACTACAGAGAGTGCAACAGTAGGGAAAGTGTTGGATAGCGTAGGGGTAAAAATTACTATTCCCACTCCAATAAGTGCAACAGTAGGGAAAGTGTTGGAGAGCATAGGGGTAAAAATTACTATTCCCACTCCAGAGAGTGCAACAGTAGGGAAAGTGTTGGATAGCGAAGGGGTAAAAATTACTATTCCCACTCCAGTGAGTGCAACAGTAGGGACAGTGTTGGATAGCGTAGGGGTTAAAATTACTATTCCCACTCCAGAGAGTGCAACAGTAGGGAAAGTGTTGGATAGCATAGGGGTGAAAATTACTATTCCCACTCCAGAGAGTGCAACAGTAGGGAAAGTGTTGGATAGCGAAGGGTTAAAATTACTGTTCCCACTCCAGAGAATGCAACAGTAGGGAAAGTGTTGGATAGCGTAGGGGTAAAAATTACTATTCCAACTACAGAGAGTGCAACAGTAGGGAAAGTGTTGGATAGCGTAGGGGTAAAAATTACTATTCCCTCTCCAATAAGTGCAACAGTAGGGAAAGTGTTGGATAGCGTGAGGGTAAAAATTACTATTCCCACTCCAGATAGTGCAACAATAGGGAAAGTGTTGGATAGCGAAGGGGTTAAAATTACTATTCCCACTCCAGAGAGTGCAACAGTAGGGGAAAGTGTTGGATAGCGTAGGGGTAAAAATTACTATTCCAACTCCAGAGAGTGCAACAGTAGGGAAAGTGTTGGATAGCGTAGGGAGTAAAAATTACTATTCCCACTCCAGAGACTGTAACTGTAGGGAAAGTGTTGGATAGCAGAGGGTTAAAATTAACATGCTTATCAATTTAATATTTTTTAAATTAAATAACCAATTAATAATTAATTAACAATAAATTAATTATGAATACCAATAAATTAAAATTAATAATTACTTTAATAAAATAAAATTATTTCCCACCCTATTCCCCTATAAACCCACACCCCGCTCCTAAAATAAATTAACACAATTAATATAATTATCAATTAATCAATTAATAAAAATTAATTACCAATTAATAATTAATTAACAATAAATTAATTATCAATACCAATAAATAAAAATTAATAATTACTTTATTATAATTAAATTACTTCCACCCTATTCCCCTATTAACCCACAACCCGCTCCTAAAGTAAATTAACACAATTAATATAATAATCGATTAATCAATTAATAAAAATTAATTACCAATTAATAATTAATTAACAATAAATTAATTATCAATACCAATAAATAAAAATTAATAATTACTTTATTATAATTAATTTACTTCCCACCCTATTCCCGTATAAACCCACAACCCGCTCCTAAAAAAAATTAACACAATTAATATAATCAATTAATGAAAATTACCAATTAATAATTACTTAACAATAAATTAATTATCAATACCAATAAATAAAAATTAATAATTACTTTATTATAATAAATTACTTCCCACCCTATTCCCCTATACACCACAACCCGCTCCTAAAATAAATTAACACAATTAATATAATTATCAATTAATCAATTAATACAAATTAATTACCAATTCATAATTAATTAACAATAAATTAATTATCAATACCAAAAAATAAAAATTAATAATTACTTTATTATAATTAAATTACTTCCCACCCTATTCCCATATAAACCACAACCCGCTACGGAACTAAAACGCAAAATTTAATTAAAAATAATTAATATTTTCAAAAAATTATTATTTAATTTACTATAATTAAATTACTTCCCACCCTATTCCCCTAAAAACCCACAACCCGCTACGGTACCTAAACACAAAATTTACTTTAAAAAAAATGACTAACTTCTAAAAATGTAATACATATATTTGAAAAAAAAATACAATACTTAACAAAAAATATAGAACGCATACATATAAAATACATACTAAAATACATAACACTAATATAAACATCGATATTATTAACAACGATATTTTTGCAAACGATATTACTGACTTCGATATTAACAAAAACAATATTTCTTACCTTCAGGTCGATATTCTGGTCACCGATATTCTTGATGTCGATATTCTGTCTCTTCGATATTTCCAACCCGATATTTCTGTAGTTCGAAATAAAAAACTCAATATTATGTCTGTGCACCGTATGTGAGGCAGGGCTGAGTTTGCAGCCCACTTTAAATTTTCAATTAGAGCAGTTTATTCAGCCTGTTTAACTACAGTTTCTTACTTCTGTTTTGTTTTTTTCCAGGATATTTCTACCCAAAGGATGGCAAATATCAAGACACAATGAGATATTACATTTGCGATGGGGACCCTCGAACAACAGAGGCAATCCAAACCATCGAAGCAGTCAAAGAGGAGCTGAGAAAGCCACCATCTTGGGACCCTTGTTTACCTGACAGAGACACCATGCTGAAGAGCAACCTATGGTGCTTGCCCCACAAATCAGAGAAAAAAATAGATTCCATAAAGGTGTCAGATCTTTAAAAGCAATATTTCTAGTTATTAGTGTAAGAACGTGAGACAGAATGCCTTGTGGCACAGCCCTGCCAAGCAAGCAATTTGTTCTATGCCCATGTTTATAGTTTTTCGTTGCTTCCCCAAAACCTTTACTAGAAGATTTGAGTGTTGAGAGCTCCAATTAATACAATGGAGCGGCTCAGAGCTATTAATGCCTGGTTTAAGCCTTCTGCTCAAACATTACAACGTTTGTCTTTCTGTTTGTCTCTTTTTAATTTAGAACATTCTTCCCTGAGTTGGTGCACTGTTCTAAGAGCCCCATAGCACTTCTGCTTTCAGCTATACCGATTGTTAAAGGCCCTCTCCCTCGTTATAGGCCTTAAACTGCAGCTGGGGCCTATTACTCGGATTCAGGGCCGTTAACGAGAAACAAGCGAGAGCCTATAACAAGGGAGTGAGCCTTTAACAACTGGTATCTTATCTTGGTTTATGGATGCGCTCCCTAGTTCTGTAAAATGCAGACTCTTATTTCTGAATTTTTTCCTTTAATGTTAATTATTTTTGCTAGCCTTTTAGCCTTCTTTAGCGAATTACATTTTTTATTGTGCCGCTCTGATTTTATATGTTACATTTGAGTAAACTTTACTTGATTGATTTATTGAAGTCACACTGTTTGTTACAATGAGGAGCATGTTTTTATTGTTTACACTTATAGAGAGGTGTCTTTCCAATTTATCAAGACTTCTTGGGTCACATGCCATGTCGAGCTGGCTTACATGCATAACAGTTTTGATCCAATCTGTGGCTAGCAGCGGATCTATAGAAACCAATTTTTTTTACAAATCTGAAGTCTGGCTAGCAGGACTAGGTAAAATATCAATCTGCGCTGGGCATTGGTCGAAAGTACTGATTCTGATGGATCCACACCCATAAATATTAAAGCCTGGCTTACCTTGATCTCTCGTTTTAAAACCACACTTTGGGGCCTATTACGATCTTGGTCGGAGGCTTTCCAACCAAGATCGTTGGTTTCAATTCTGGCCTAGTTACAATCTAGGTGGTCGGAATTGAAACCGTCCGGTCATTCCGGCCGGATTCCGACAGGCTCAAGGAGCCCGTCGCCCAGTCGCAGACCAGCCTGTAATCCCAAAGGATGTCATTTCAGCTATTGTGATTATGATGCTCGGTTTCCCACAGGCTTTCCATGCCGGGCTTTCCGACATGGAAAGCCTGTCCGAAAGCGAGTTTGGGGCCCCCTAGCAGGGCCCCCTTCTCTTTGAGACCTTCGTTTGGGGGCCGAGGGGGCACCTATGGTGCCCCTCTGTTCATCCCTGCACCTTGTGGCAAGCACCATGAGGTGCCTGCCACGCAGTGCATGGATGGACACAATCCCCCATTTCCCTATGGGCCGGTTTACGGCCGTAGCACAAGCTCCCACAGGGAAATGTGAGTATGCGACCGCAGCATGTGTGGGCACATCGTAATTCTGTGGTCGGGACGGTCGGGATTCCGCGATGATGTCGGTCGGAGGCAACTCCAACCGACATCATAATCAGCCCCATAGTATCCTAGTTACAACTGCACAGTATGTCTGTAGGCTTGGACATTCCACAAACATGTCAATTATCATGATTGTGATAAGTGATTGCATTTCTTACATCTCAGATTATTTTGTGTGAGCTTTGCCAGTCTCTTGGGGATGCAGTATATCCTTGAATAGTGAAGAGATTATTCTTTTTTAGGTGGTGGCTTTAACTGTAGCATAAAGTAGGTTCAAAGATACTTGCCATATTTCTTCATTCCCAGCTTCTGGCACGTCCTCCTTCCAGACTTGGTGCGGATCAGCCAGATATTTGTCCTCCACCTTGATGAACTCCCAATACCAATAGGCAACCTCTTTCCGCAAATTGACTTTATTCATTAATAAATCATTGTACTCTTCACTATCATCGTTCTTCCATATTTGAATCACTCACCATGAGCTCAACTGGAGGTATTGACATCTCAACACCTTTCCTGCTGTTGTAGCCAGAATTTCGGCCCGCTCTATCAGCCTACCCTCCTTCCTCAGGTCCCCCCAGCTATCATAACCAGTTTGCCTCAGCGGACAACTGTGCTTATCCGTTAGACAGATCGGTGTTCCTGGAGAGTCCCATGTTAGTGATAGTGATATGTGCTAGGGAATACCAAAAAGCTTCCTCACATAGTACCATACTTTTAAGGCAGCGAGCAAGACCTTGAACCTCACTTGCTTAAAACTTTGGGGGGTTCCAAACTTATATACCTTTTATTTCCTGAGCCCTGGGCCCCAGCATCACTGTATACACGTGCCTGGTGAACGCTTCATCTAGCATTGCTGCCAGCATTCTACAGTTTTTTAATTGAAACGCATAGCATTATGCCTGAAAATCTGGGAGGATGAGATCACTCTTCTCCAGTCGCCTCCTAAGCTTCTTCCAGGACAGCATGATCCCCTTAGATGCCCGTATAAAACTGCTCACTTTCCCCTGAATCTTCTTAATTTGATCTCAGGGGAAAGATAAGGGTATAGTGTTGTAAAGAAAGGCGGCCTTGGGGAGAGTCGTCATTTTGATCAGATTTATTCTCCCATAGATAGTTAGTAAAAGGTTTTCTCATCTTAACTGGGTCTCAATCTCTCCACGGGCTTTATTCAGGTTTACACTATCGAGGGCCTCCAGGCCCTGTGTCACAATTATATCCAGGTATCTTATCTGCTCCTTGGCCCTCCTGAATCCCTTTGGTGCCCTCTGCATTTGCCCATGTCATAATCTCAGTCTTATTTTTTTCAACTATTGGTAGCCCTGGATTTTCCCAAATGTTTCAGCATGGGTTTCTAATTTTGGAACCGAATACCCAGGATTAGTTGATTACAAAATTATATCATCTGCGTAGAGTGCGATCTTCAACTCCAAGCCCAGGGCAGCAAATGGTGAAATGGATCTGTCCTGGTGAATTTTCTGGGCAAAAGTTTCAATGTATAGATCCAATAATAGTGGATATAGGGGGCATCCCTGCCTGGTCCCACTCAAGTTGGAGAAGGACCTAGTTAGACTCCCATTAACTAATATGCTAGCTGTAGGTGATCTGTAAAGTTCTTCAATTACATTGATTAACAGCTAAGGTATTTAATGCCTCCCAGAGGTACACCCAGCTTAGCCTATCCAAGGCTTTGGCAGTATCTAGGGTGGCTATTGCAGTGAACTATTATTGGTTTCTGCTATGTTGATTGCCCCGATCAGAAGGGGGGTCAGATCGTTAAGCTGCCTACTCAGAATAAAGCCTTTCTGGTCTAGGTGAATCACTGAGCTCATAACCATAGCTAGCCTCTTTGCTATAATGCCTGCGAAGATCTTATAATCACAGTTTAGTAGGGAGATGGGTCTGTACGAATCTGAGATAGACTGCTCTTTCTTAGTTTTTACAATCATTACAATGGTGGCTTGGCGCCATGATGGAGGTATTTCCCCCTCTACATAAATTTGGATAAAAAGAGCTTTCCAGAAAGGGGCCAAGTGGATCTTCATTTTTTGGTACAGCTCTAGGGATTCCAGCCAGACCCGCTGCCTTGCCATTTTTAGGTCTGCCCATCTGCTCTTATATTTCTCCCTCTGTGATGTCTCCCTCCAGATCCCAAACTTTTGACTTCCCCAGTCTTGGCAGATTTATATTGGACAGCTGTTCTCTGATGTTTGAGAGATCAGGTTCTATGCCCCCTGTATAGAAATAGTTAGGTGAGCTAACATGACCTCCTGTATCTCCTTTAATGCGTGGACCACCTCCCCCTTTTTTGAATCTATTAACTAGTCTATATGGTTCCTAGTTAGATCTAAATTAGTTTGCCAGGATAACATAGCTCTGCTCTTTTCCCCAAATTCGTAATGTTGTAACTTGCTGTCTCTCCACCTTTCCTGTATTCTTTTGTCTACCTCTGTTCTAAATCGACCCTGTAATAATTCCAGCTGGGATCTCAAATTCTGGATTCTCAAGGGAGCGTTCATTGAGGCTACCTGGATCTCCTTCTCCTTCCCAGCGATATCATTTAACAGGTTTTTCTCTACGCCTCGTCTCTTTACATTTTGATCGTAAACTAGCTTTGAAGACCCCTCTAATAAATGCTTTGTACGCATCCCATACTAAGTTAAGATTATCAGAACATACATTTATCTCAAAATACTCTTTGGTTTTATCATTGAGTTGACTGATGTTAGATTCTTACAAAAGTAATGTTTTATCGAGGGTCTCAAGGTGATGGCAGAGTGGTCTGATAATGTTGTTGGAATATGGGTTGCAGACTTACCCATCCCAGTTGTGTGTTTGTCAATCAAAAAGTAGTCAGTGTGGGAATGGTGTCCATATTTGTTACTGTAAAGGTGAAGCCTTTCTGTACTTCTGCCCTGACCCCCATATATCTAGTGGTCCTAAGTTATACATCATAATTGCCAGCTGTCTCCTTGATTTGGGTATTGATGTGTTGCTACATTTAGATGTTCTGTCAAGCTCCTTGTCCATAGTAATATTAAAGTCCCCCCAAACAAAATAGGACCTGATGCAACTAGGAGGTATGTCTCTAGAGTACAAGAAATAAAAGTCTGTGCAAAAACACATCTAGTCGGAGGAACCTAGGACATTAAAATATAAAATACATCGTAATAATAAAATAACTGGAAATATATTATTGAGTGAGGAAGAGAAAATAACTACATCCCTCCCTCTTCAACTGAAAATACACCCCTGAGCCAGGAAGAGTAGTAGTTAGACATATGTAGGAAGAATGTACAAAGTGGCTAATAAAAAAGTATATTGCAGGTATTTTTGTGATTTAGCAAAACATTAGAAGGTAAAGGAATTTCTGGGCAGGGAACCCAACAATCACAGGACTGTATTGGAGAATTACTAGTTAGATCTTATCCACTGCTTTAAACTGCAAAGGAAGAATCTCAAAATTCCAAAAATCTAGCATTAGATTACATTTACATGATCTAGAATCGGCAGGAATTGGGACCCAAAAGTCACCAGTTTTAAAACTGCCAGCCCCTTACCCCCTCCCAAAAAAGTAAGCCACCATTACAATGTTATATATAGTTTACTGTGGGGCCAAATCACAAAAAATGAGTACCTTTTTTGGTATGGTCACACGTATGATTTTGCAAAGTTAGTTTTTGGGAACACAAATGCCCTAAAGTCTTACGCTCAGGAATATAAATGATTGTAGGTTTCTATGCCTAAGCCTTAACCCTATGGCAGTGGATTTCCTGCCAGCTGCAAGTCGTCTGAATTACCTTTTTTGCTTATTTTCTCCATCTCAAAAGCATGTGTACTGGTGGGGTGGATCACTTTCCCTTACACCCTCAGTAAATAAGGGAGAGATTTGGGGGCTTATTTACAAGCCCTGTGTGCCGCCAAAATGTCACTTTTTTTGACCTTCCGGTGGCGCCGAGCCATTTCTACAAGGCCACGAAAAGCCACCCTGCATGGCTTTTCATTGCCTCATAGATATGGTGTGAGGCAAATCAGTGCAAGTTCCTGCATTGCCTCACACTGCGTTGCGGAGATGTACCAATCAAAAAGTAGTCAGTGTGGGAATGGTGTCCATATTTGTTACTGTAAAAGGTGAAGCCTTTCTGTACTTCTGCCCTGACCCCCATATATCTAGTGGTCCTAAGTTATACATCATAATTGCCAGCTGTCTCCTTGATTTGGGTATTGATGTGTTGCTACATTTAGATGTTCTGTCAAGCTCCTTGTCCATAGTAATATTAAAGTCCCCCCCCAAACAAAATAGGACCTGATGCAACTAGGAGGTATGTCTCTAGAGTACAAGAAATAAAAGTCTGTGCAAAAACACATCTAGTCGGAGGAACCTAGGACATTAAAATATAAAATACATCGTAATAATAAAATAACTGGAAATATATTATTGAGTGAGGAAGAGAAAATAACTACATCCCTCCCTCTTCAACTGAAAATACACCCTGAGCCAGGAAGAGTAGTAGTTAGACATATGTAGGAAGAATGTACAAAGTGGCTAATAAAAAGTATATTGCAGGTATTTTTGTGATTTAGCAAAACATTAGAAGGTAAAGGAATTTCTGGGCAGGGAACCCAACAATCACTGGACTGTATTGGAGAATTACTAGTTAGATCTTATCCACTGCTTTAAACTGCAAAGGAAGAATCTCAAAATTCCAAAAATCTAGCATTAGATTACATTTACATGATCTAGAATCGGCAGGAATTGGGACCCAAAAGTCACCAGTTTTAAAACTGCCAGCCCCTTACCCCCTCCCAAAAAAGTAAGCCACCATTACAATGTTATATATAGTTTACTGTGGGGCCAAATCACAAAAAATGAGTACCTTTTTTGGTATGGTCACACGTATGATTTTGCAAAGTTAGTTTTTGGGAACACAAATGCCCTAAAGTCTTACGCTCAGGAATATAAATGATTGTAGGTTTCTATGCCTAAGCCAAAACCCTATGGCAGTGGATTTCATGCCAGCTGCAAGTCGTCTGAATTACCTTTTTTGCTTATTTTCTCCATCTCAAAAGCATGTGTACTGGTGGGGTGGATCACTTTCCCTTACACCCTCAGTAAATAAGGGAGAGATTTGGGGGCTTATTTACAAGCCCTGTGTGCCGCCAAAATGTCACTTTTTTTGACCTTCCGGTGGCGCCGAGCCATTTCTACAAGGCCACGAAAAGCCACCCTGCATGGCTTTTCATTGCCTCATAGATATGGTGTGAGGCAAATCAGTGCAAGTTCCTGCATTGCCTCACACTGCGTTGCGGAGATGTACCATGGACGTTGCGGTGGGTGTTCTCACTCAACACACATGGTATTTAACACAGTTCCAGATTTACAACACAGTGTAAATCTGGAAATGCGTCTAAACCGTGCGCCTCCCTAGGGGAGGCATAACTATTATTTTTGTGCGTGAAGGTGCCCCTTCCAGCACAAAAACAATTGTGCCAACATCACAGACACCCTTGCACCATGGTGCAAGGGTGCCTGCGTTGGTGCTAGGCACCCATTTGTGCACCGTCATGGGTAGAAAGGACAGGAATGCGCCGTATTTCATTAATACGGCACATTCCTGCCCTTTTGATTTGGCGTAGGGCTGCGCTGCAAAAAGACTTGCAGCGCTGCCATACACAAAATCGAAAAGGCAGCAATACGCCGTATTTCATTAAAATGGTGCATTCCTGCCCTTTCGATTGGCGTAGGGCAGTGCTGCAAAAAGACTTGCGGCGCTGCCATATGCAAAATCTTTGTAAATGAGACCCTCGGTGCTTACAACCAATTTTAGCATAGTGCAGTCTTTCTGTGTCACTAATGTTAAATGAGCTAATTTTGTGTGAAATCAGTTAGGAGGAGTTCCAAAAACCAACAAAGATATGACTTACCGGGTGTTAATCACCCTGTCAGTAATCTTTTGCTGCTTGGAACACCTGTGTTTCCATCCCTAAACTTAAACATACTATTGCAGAAAATCCTCCAAACTTGCAAATGTTCTGATATAAATGTCCAGAAATCTTGATGATGTCAACAAGAATCTGACATCATGCCAACAGGTAGCACGTTTTGTGCAGCTCAGTTGAACCTATAGAAATCTAACATATGTTGAGCATTTTTAAATCACTTTGACGTTCACAAATTGATACGTAATTTACCACTGTATTGGAATGCTTCTGCAAAAAACCCAGATACACTCCATTTCAATTACATCGCCTTGTGATCAATGTAAAAGTACACTTTATATGATGTATTCGGCCTACGCACTATTACGTTTCAGTAATTTAAATGTTTTGGCTCGTTCCTATCTTCTTAAAGACTAAGAATGCCACACCAGTAAGAGTTAGACATGTTGGAAAGTACAGCACATATGATGATCAGACCAACGCCTAAAGAAAGATTGAGCCAGTTCAAATGAGACATCATATAGTAGATTAGGTGAGCCCAACATATGTCCAAAGGAGCCGAACTTGGGTCAAAATTTAAGGATCGTTACTGACTTTGTAAATAACTTCCACTTAAATTCATTGTTGGTACATTTATTTTATGTGGTTATCCTGTACATTTGTGATGGATCTGGCCCTCTTGTGTCGGACATCTATGCAGTGCATGCTCTGGTCTGGAGGTTACCATGTTAATTAAGGCAGGGCATTTTGGTTTGATGCAATGCTTCTTGACATCATGACACTGCTTTAAAACTTTGCAAATAATGTACCAACCTTACAATCACATGTAAGTTGATGACTGGGTTCATACTCCTAAGCCCTACAACGCAACACCATATTTCGCACCTCACAATCAAAAAGTCATGCCACAATATCCATAGTGGCGAGGCATAGATTCGTATAATGATGTGCATCTCTTTGCATGGCCAAAATGCAGACAATGGAAGGTAGGAGTTGTGGTGAACTCTAACTAAAATGGCAGATAAGAGTTATCTTATATGTGGTATGTGCACAGTTAAATCTAGTGTGGTTATCATCAATAACTATTCACTTTTGCCCATTTGTTTTCTTCCAGTGCCCATCAAGTGCTCGTACATTTCCTAGAGCTCCTTCAACTCAAAGGGCACCCTTAAAAGTCACCCAGCAAGATAAACCTGTAAAAACACGGACAACAACAACCTGTGGTACAAAGGACAGCAAGAGACAAGGGAAAATTATATATTGGAGCAACTGTGGACTTCTGCCAAATTATGCTGGTTACGCCCCAGGTATGACTCTTGCGATTAACTTTAATTCTTTAATATCAAAAGTTATTTTTTTAGCCCAAGAAGGTAGGGAGAAGTGTGGTCTTGTTTTGACAGGTTACCGATTTATCTATCTATCCACTGTGATGCATTCATGTTTGAGTTGTTGGGATATTGAGTCAAGTGGTCTGTGGTGAGTAGGTTTTTCATCTCAGTATACACACCTTTGGTGACCTTCTTAACAATAAAGATAAGGAAGGCTTCACTCATGTACATATGACATAAACAAAGGGAGACTTACTTAAAAACATGAACTTGAAGCGCTTGGAAGCACTTGGAGTTTATTAGGTTTTTAGAACACTAGCAATCTCACACTATCCAAGAAAAGCACAGAAAATGCTATTTAAAAGAGCAGAGAACATTGCTAAAACCAATATGTACTGCTTTCCTACCTGCAGAATATCTTGCAGCAGATCCCTGACATCTTAGATCATTCCATCCTGCTAGTCATGGTCAAGAGGGGACTGCAAGGGCAACAAACACATCCAAGCAATATCTGAAATCATCCCATGGCCAGCAATACATCTCAGTTAATGAAAGAAAATATACCAAGAGCTGAGGATGTACTCAAGTATCTGGACCTGCAAGGCTTGACTCTTTGCTGCTGCTCTTTAACATATATCTAAGACCTTGTGGCTGATGGCATAGGTTTCATGGTAATGTCAGAAATTCACTACAGTGGTTCAAAATCTATGTCAACTATATTCCAAATACTTACATACTGAAAAAGGGCAGTGTCTGTGGAGGTAAAGGATACAGGCCTGACATGGGGCTCCCCCTGAAGTAGAGGAAGGAGTGCAACAGAATTGCACCTGGGGTCACTGACTATCTCTGTAAGCACTAAGGATAAGAGCAAAGGTGTCCCCTCAGCTGAGTGACAGCAGAGGCTTTGAGGAGAGTGAACTGTTGCGACGGGGCAAGGGGACCACCACTGAGGCCCCTGGAGGGGGCGGCTTTAACACAGCAGGAGGCTGCCTGATGCATTTGCGGAGGATGATCTTCCCACCTCTGAAAGCAGGATGGTCAACGGAAGAGCCTAGAACTGCCAGGGTGACCAGTATGCAGCAGGTAGGAGCCAGTGCGGGCCTCAGATAGAAGGGGACAGACAGTGTAGGCGGGCACACAGGGATTGCCAGGGCACAAGGGCTGGCTATAGGGGTGACGAAGAGCATACAGGGGAGGGTCCACAGGAGCTGGCCCACTAAGGTGAGCAAACCCTGGAGTATGCGCAATTGGCCTCAGGACATAGTGGCACTGAGGAGACAGTGGAAAAAAGTGGCAAACGGGAGAACCTCCATTTTTACATGCGATTGGCAGGAAGGTAATAGCGAGACAGGTGCTGGGTGTGTTAAGAATAGCAATCCTATAACCAAATGTGTGACATCTGAGATATTCCACTCCTTTATTGAGTAAGCGGAATTAATTCATTATTTTGTGTCATCTTCACTGATGATAAGAGTATTAAATGTCAGGATGGAAGAGGCCTAACCACATAGGTGGCATGCTTCATCGTCGTGATCTGCTCCATGCTAGGAGGGTGGTGCAATGCCCAGCGAACCCCTCTTGTTGGGGCAATTTAGTGGAGATCTTTTTTATGCTCAGTTTCAGTGCAGTGAAGGAGATAGTGGGTTGCGTAGGAATACGTTAAAATTGCCAGTAGAAAACACTAAGCTTAATCTTTAATAAATCATGTAGTGTTCTACGGCGACGCTAAAAACAAACTGATCAATTGAACCTTAGTTATTCTCTGATACACACATGGTCTGTACGCCCATCTGCCTATGAAGGTCACTTAGCATTTCTTCAGAGCCAGCTCAAAAAAATGCACTGCTATCTAGATGTGAGGAAAGTTCATATTATTTGCCTCAAAAAATGTAATCCTAAATAATATGTGTGTTTCACCCAAGGTTAGTCTCAGGACCTGACGAATTTGAGCCATTCACGCTAGTCCTTAAAGACAGTAGCGGGGAACACCTTACTTCTCGGCTGTACAAGGTATGCCTAGCCTTGATGCCACAGCATGATACTAGAGTTAGAGAAGCCTGGTCCACCGACATAGGCCAGCCTCTTACTGACGAGGTATGGAAGGGCTGTTGTAAGCAAACTAAACTGGTATCGTGTAATCATAGACATAAACTCATTCATTTTAAGATGCTTAGGTGGGCTTATGTAACACCGCAACAGATGGCCCGGAGAAATGGCGCTAAATTTACGCACTGCCCTAAGTGCAACCTTTTGGCAGCCCCTTTCATACATATGACTTGGACATGTAATGTACTAAGTGCCTACTGGCAAGCTATATTCAATACATTACAGCAGATGACTGGACTGCAACTGCCCCTTTCCCTGCTACTGGCACTGTTGGGGTATGTGGACACGCTGCCTAAAAGCAGTCGCAGATTCATAGCAGTGGCGCTTCTCCTGGTGAAGCGTGAAATAGTCATACGCTGGGGTACCAGACAGAATCCGACAGTTAAAGGATGGCTTAAGAGCATATCCTATTGTGACACTACAAGTGAAATATATGCCGCAGCTACAACCACCCACATGTCGTCCAAAAGACGTATGGCAGCCTTTACGGGAATACCTCCGGCAACAAGAGGAAGGGGATACGCAGGCTAGCCAAGAGGGACAGACTCCGTAATAAGGAACATAACTAATGAGATGCATACATAGGCACCATATGCAGGAAGGATACCAATGGGCAGGATTAGTGCTAACGGTCAGCAGTAAGGCTACAAGAGACAAAGGAGGTAATGACCAATGTACAGTGTATTTGTTATGTATTATAACGGTGCTGTAAGGTTTTACACATGTGTTAAGCAAGCAGCGATTGTAGATTGATGTAACGATGCAACTGCATATCAATGTATCTTACGTTTATTGTGAACTGTCAAAAGGTAAATAAAGTATAAAAAAAAAAAAAAAAAGGTTAGTCTCAGGAGTTTGTGGAGCTCATGTGATCTCATGATCTTGTACCTGCGGGAGCAAGAGACAAAACAACATTTATATTTAGGCATAATCATACAAACAGTATTGTGGCACATAGGCTGATTGTCGTTACACCTGGACCAACTGTGCCAAACCCTATAGTGTCAACTAAGTCACAGGCTTGTTGCATGCAATTACAGAGTAAGCACTGCAAATTGTGTGATATTTACTTATCTATGAACTGTTACCTAATGTGAATCATAGATCTCCAATAGAGCACTTCTTAATGGGTTTTACCCTTCCTCTGACCCTATATGGCCCCCATGGGATGCAAGAACAGTGCACCCGTTGACGTTCATTGACCTGCAACAGGTATAGTAGCACAATAAAAAGGAAAATAGCATATTATTCTGCTTACTGATATGTCATGGTTTGCTCGCGGTCAGCGCTTACCCCAGGTTCTCTCTCCCGAAGATAGCGGTGTTGCCAGGGTTCCCGTCTTTTGTAGGGTAAACGCTTGCTCAATCCCCCTCAGCTGAGGACAATGATGCGCCCATGGGGGCATGTGTGTGCGTCCATTAAAGCAACCTGTATCCCACGTGGCGGCCATCTTTAAATAAATTCTATTGGTAATGAGTTACAAAGTATATGCAATTTAACAAGTCTGATATAGAAATAAGGATGGTCTATCTCATGGAAAATAATGTGTTGGTATTTTATGTCATAGGAACGATTAAAAAAGAGGTTTTATATTGGACTGTAGTCCAATAAGGCCACTTCAATCAGGAGCAAGTTAGTCTACCATTAACACAAACCTTCGGCTTTGTCACACACAATATTTATGCCCTCACAACTAGCTAACACTGCCTAACTGTACCTTCCCCCTCCACTCAACAGTTCCATACCCACAGCCTGCCCCCCTTTTTACATAATGGTTAACATCCGACAATTCCGCTTTTCCCATATTGTCTTCCAGCGTGTATATCCTCCCTCCTGTCTCAACCCAGTCCAGTCCGGTGACCTTATACACACCTTACAATAATTCTGAGCCTAATTCCTCTCCAAATCTAAGTTGTCACGGTCAGAGTAAGATGCCGGGAGTTGTCTGACTGTTGTGCTCTCAGGCAGATTTATAAGTCTCTCACTTTCAGACCCTCAAGTTTGATGAAGACTTCTTCCCCTGTGAAGGGGCAGAACTGCAAAATGCTTGTCTTCTGACTGGGCACCCACCCTTCCCAGCCTCCTCTCTCATGGCAGCCCTGGTCAGTCCAAGCACTGCAGCTAGATGTACAATCATATCCACACGGAAAGTGCATGATCAGAGCGCTGGGATGGGAAACTGACCTGGATGCCACTAGTAGCTGCAAAGTACAGATGTCCTGTACTAAGGGAGAGTTAGAAGCTCTGAACTCTCTCATTATATCAAATGGATGAATCCTTTTTGACATCTTCAGCCAGTGAAGAGCTGCGAGTTTAGCCTACATCACTTTGCATATTAGGCACTCAAAATTCTATTGGAAAAGCCAAACTACAAGTCCCAGAATGCAATGTGATGTGGATCAAAATGTCAGATTTGGCATGAGAAACTACACATTATGCCTTTTGGCAGCTAAACCTTCTTAACATGTTCATTCAAAATATGTTCAATTTTAATCATGATTTCAGCATCAGAGCCACAGGAAATGTGTTAGCCATTGCATTCCAACTTGCTACAGAATGTTTAAAAGTCACAGGATATGGACGGAAAAATACAGCTTGTATTTCCCACTAGCATGCTTGGATAAATAGACATTTGCCAGTACGAAAGTGAAAACAATAACATAAAACTTTTGGAATAAAAATGTGTGCAATGGGCATTTACCGGAAAGAATAGAATTGGCAATTGTGTGTGCAAATAATCGGCTTTTATTAATTTTCTGAATGAACTTTATAGCTTCAAAAATCGAGGGAAATGAAAAAAAACAATTTGTTGCTCCTTCACACAAAAGCATTAGCAATTTGAATAAGCACACTCATTAAAGTCTTTCGTTTGTAAAGATCTCATGTTGTGTCATTTCGTGTGTAAGCCTTGTCCTTTTAAGGGCTGATCTAGAGACAGCTTTGGCTGTCTTGCCAGCCTTATGTAACCGAAACAATTATTAAAAGAAGAATACATATTTCACGTACATAGAGGGGCTTTGAGTCAACCCTCTTCACTCATTGGCCTATTCATGTGTCATTCACATTTTATTTCCAACCACCGTAGCATGCAGCATGGGGTAATCGGTCAGCCCACTTCAACCGTTGACTTTCTGGCACTGTGAGTGACTGCATTTTGTGTAAAACCAAAAGGAGTGGAAGAGTTGTGATGAGACAGGGGGTGGGAAGGGCAACACCAAAATTGTTGTGAGACCCTCAACAGTGTTGTTCCGCCAAAGGCATGTCTCCCGTTGGTGTACTTAGCCACTGATCGTTACATCATTGGGTCTTTTCCTCCACAAGGAGGGATTGTCTCTTGAATCTGAGACCGTATGGGATCCACCATGTGAGGAAAAAAAGTTAAAAAATACCTCCTACCTTTAGAAAGGACACATTTTATTAAGAAGATCAAAGGTAGTGGTAAGATTAAAAAATGTGAGATGTGAAAAGAGAGGTATTAGGTGTCTCTCACATCTATCTCTGGAAGAACCAGGTCAACATGTTTCAGCCAACTTTGCGCCCTATGGGTCAATGGCTTTCGTCAGGACCGAAAGGTGGTTTTATAGGATCACTTCATGAAGTCAAATCAAATCAAATCGGACACTTTCCCTCCAACTTTTGAAGTTTTTTTCTTTTTTTTTTTGTCATATGGGACTCTTTGTCCAGTCTTAGAAGGAGAGGCAAAAAGACATGGAGAACAATGGCTTATGAATTAGAATCTAGTACTGATGTTGTTCCATATTTCTAATAATGCATGCACCCAATGATTTCGATAAATGTGTATTTTTGCTCCATTGGGGTTGTTCGTCTATGTAAGCAAATGTAATAATTGCTCATGTATTCCATACTAGGATGGATCTTAATTTGGGGGGGGGGGGCTCTATTATCAAAGCCTCCTCTATGCGAATTTTGGACAACTTATGCTGTGTAGATCTCACTGTTTTCAAAATGATAAGGAGTTTGAGTCTAGGTAGATGTAGACATAGACATTGCTTTGAAAATGAACAGTAAGGGTAAAGGAATATGTGACTGCAATGTTACGTACGTTATTTTTTAAGGGAGTGAAGTAGTAAAAAAATTCCAATTAGTGCCCCTTTAGAAACTGGTAGAAAACTGTCTTGTAAGGCTTCTGCAGCATACCCTAGTTTCTGTTTTAGAAGATCTTCATAGGTGTGGCCAGAAGCATGGTATTACTATTCCTTTCATTAGAGAGGAGAAGCTATAAAAATTGGAGATTGGAGGGTTATAAATGGTTATAGGAGTAAAAGGGTTTCAAAATTACTCCGCCTATTGTGGAGACATTTAGAGAGTCACCCTACGGTTATAGTTTCCCCTTTATCTTAGTCCTTCAGCGTGCACTCCACGACACGTCTTCTCCAGCCTGCATCTTAAAGCAAGTAGGAGAAACTGCCAGCTTTTATATCAGTGTTCCTTGCCAGGTGTTCCCAATCGGTAAAACAGGAAGACGGGAGTGTTTTTTTAATCATAACCCAGGGGGACTTAGAGTGGTTTTGTCATGCCCCCGGGGGACTTAGAATGACGTTATCTGATCTTGAAACGTAGGTTTAGAGGCATAAACCGAGGAAGGGGACAGGGATGGCAACAACATTGGCAAACACCTTTCCAGCCCAACCCTTTTTTCCAACCTTTAGGCTCTCAATTCGGAAGTTGGATGAATCCCTACTTAGGAAACCCACTACCGAACTTTCCTCACAATTGCCCTCCCTTACAAAGATCACCTTTTTTAGGGAGGGGCTGACAACAGCAGCGAGGAAGAAGAAAAGAAGTCAGATGGGAGGAGACAAACACAGGAATGTCAACAAGGAGCAAGACCAGAGAACAGAATCCGAGAAGAAGCAACAGCACTCGTTAATATTTAATATAACTGAGAAGATACTGACAGACACCCAGATTTCTGTCCTAAACAAAGGATTCAGGTGTGTCCCTACACTGAAATTTGATAAATTTTGCCTGCAAGGCTAATTGGCAGAATGTATATGCAAAAGTAAACTAAAAGCTGCCTTGTCTAATAGGGAAGGACCCTCAGACGATCGAGACACTAATCTGAGAGTGAAGTCCACTTTCAACCCCCCAAATTCCACAATACCAGTAGAAATTCAGACTTTTGAGCAAGACATCTTTAAGGAAACCGAAAACATAGACATCTCCTCAATGACAACATGAGTACACCTGAAATACAGGCCCTAACAGTTCTGACCAAGGATGAGAGTTTTATAATAAAACCAGCAGACAAAGGTGGTGGAATAGTCTTATTGAAGAAAACAGATTATGACAAACAATGCAGGGACCTTCTCAGTGACACATGAGACTATAGAATCATCATAGAAGACCCGACAGACCGACTTAGGAGAACCATCAGCATCATGGTAGAAGAAGCTGAACTAAGGAGCTGGATATCTAAAAAATAGGCAGAGTTCTTGTGCATAAAAGAACCACGCTCACCATACTTTTTACTCCCTCCCAAAAATGCACAAGAACAGAGATCCCCCACCAGGTTGCCCGTTCGTCTCAGGTATTAGCTCCATTTTGGAGCCACTTTCACAGTTCACAGACCATTTTCTCAGGCCAACAGTCCAAAAGACACCCACGTATCTAAAATATACTGCAGATGTCCTGAGGGTACTACAAGATCTTCCTTTTGACCCAGAGATGAATTTACTCATCGGACTTGACATTGAAAGCTTGTATACCATCTTGCCACAAAGTACCACAGTAGAGACCATAGAGCAAATACTCTACAAAACAGAATGGCAATACAGAACTCCAAGACATTTTGTCTTCGAAATGCTGTAGACTGGCATTAACTGAAAACTACTTTGAGTACGAAAGCACACTGTACCTTCAGGTCCACTGGACTTCGATGGGCAGTACCTTTTCCCCAAGCCTGGCGGGACTCTACGTCAGTGATGTTGAGGCAAAGAATGTCCTAACAAACACCAATCCATACCAGCATAGGATAAAACGATATAAACATTATATTGATGATGTTTTAATTACCTATGAAGGAGATACAACATATGCACGTGATTTTGTAACCTGGCTGAATAAATGCAACAGGTTTTTAAAGTTTACTAGCCAGATAGGCAACACCACTCTTCCCTTCCTAGACATCACCCTCTTTGCCGAGAATCACCAGATCGGCACCAGGACATATTACAAAGCAACAGATAAGAACACCCTGTTACTATACAACAGTTTCCACCCTCGGTCTCTAAAAGAAAACCTGCCTTACAGCCAATACCTCCGCCTTAGACGTAACTGTACTAAGAAGACAGATTTTCAAAGCCAAGTGGAGGCCCTAACTAAAAAACCAGAATCTAGAAACTATCCTAAACCGATCTTAACAAAAAGTTATAAAAGGGCAAAGAACCAACATAGAGAGGGACTCCTGCAAAATAAAGAAAAACCTCAAGAACAGGAAACACTGACATGTAACAACCTTTAATGCAGTATCTAATCTCTTTAAAAACCTAGTACGTAAGAACTGGAGAATAGTAAACTCGGGCAGTTTGAATTGGCCTAAACCACGCTTTGCCCATAAAAGACAAAAGAACCTTAGGGATCATCTAATTCATACCCGACCAAAGAAGAAAGTTGTAAGGCAGGAAACAATTTCAACAATGCTAGGACTTCCTCACATTACAGGACACTATCCATGTGGTACCTACTCAGTTTGCCCTCTAACAACAACTACAAAAGTACTACAGCTCACACCAAATTTCATATGGACTTTGAAGACACACACAAATTGTAATACATCACATGCTATCTACATGATCACCTGCCCTTGCGGCTTAAGATATATAAGCATGACATGTAGAAAAGTCAAGACACGCATTTGTGAGCACAGAAGCAACATAAGTTGCAAAAGAGCGACAACAAAAATGAGCAACCATGTCATCACCACAAAACACTCAACTGAGGATTTGAGGTGGGTGATTTTGGGAACCCTAGATTATGTATAAACAAATGCTGAAAGAAACTTACTACAAAAAGAACAGCGTAGGGTTTACCGTCTAGGCACAGCCCACAAAGGACTCAATGACAATATTCCTTGGGCATTAGTAATTTGAAATGGGCGCCCATCTAGATTACATACTTCCCTGGGAATTTATAAGTGAATAGACAACAAGAGACTCGAAAAATGTATCTCTCTCCCAAGAAAACACTGTTTTACAACATTAAGAGCACATCCCATATATTAAGATTAGTGACACCTACATTCAACCACTATTTAATTTGTGATCACTCTTTAAGATCAAAAGGTTCCATTACACCTTTAGAACCGAATGATTACACAGAAGTACAATCTTAATGACTTTAAAATAGTATGAGTTAGTCACTAACACTGATACCCCGGGGGTACCAGTGAACATCAACCTCAGTTATTAGATCAGATAGCATCATTTTAAGTCCCCGGTGGCATGACAAAACTGCTCTAAGTCCCCCAGGGTCATGATTAAAAACCGCTCTTATCTTTCTGCTTTTTTGTTTTTGATCTCAATAAATGATATTTGCATTCAACTACCATTGAATTCATGATTATTCTATAAGATAAAATGGTACCATTACACCTGTAGAACCACATGTTTAGACAAAAGTACAATCTTAATGACTTTCGAATAGTACAGGAGGTGGTCGCTATTGTAGATACCCCAGGGGCACCAGCAAACATCAACCTCTGTTTCAAGATCAGATAACGTCATTCTAAGTCCTCCGGGGGCATGATAAAACCACTCTAAGTCCCCCGGGGTCATGATTAAAAAAACACTCCCGTCTTCCTGTTTTACCGTTTGGGAACACCTGGCAAGGAACACTGCTATAAAAGCTGGCAGCTCCCCCCACTTGCTTTAAGATGCAGGCTGGAGAGGATGTGTCGTGGACTGCACACTGAAGGACTAGGGGTAAAGGGGAAACTACAACTGTAGGGTGACTCTCTGAACGTCTCCACAATAGGCAAAGCAAGTTTGAAACCCCTTTCACTCCTTTATCTATTTATAACCCTCCAATCTCCAATTTTTATAGCTTCTCTTGTCTAATGAGAGGAATAGTAATACCGCGATTCTGCCCAGACCTATAAAGACCTTCTAAAACAGAAACTAAGGTATGCTGCAGAAGCCTTACAAGACCGTTTTCTACAAGTTTCTAAAGGGACACTAATCGGACACTTTTTACTACTTCACTCCCTTAAAAAACAACGTACGTAACATTGCGGTCACCGATTCCTTTACCCTTACTATTAATTTTCAAAGCAATGTCTATGTTTACATCTACCTAGACTCAAATTCCTTATCATTTTGAAATACAGTGAGATCTACACAGCATAAGTTGTCCAAAATTTGCATAGAGGAGGCTTTGATAATAGATCCCCCCTAAATTAAGATCCATCCTAGTATGGAATACATGAGCAATTATTACATTTGCTTACATAGACGAACAACCCCATAAGGTTTGAAGTTGTTCACATTTAATGGAGCAAAAATACACATTTATAGAAATCATTGGGTGCATGCATTGTTAGAAATATGGGACAACATCAGTACTAGATTCTAATACATAATCCATTGTTCTCCATGTCTTTTGCCTCCTTCTAGGACTGGACAAAGAGTCCCATATGACAAAAAAAGAAGAAAAAAACTTCAAAAGTTGGAGGGAAAGTGTCCTATTTGATTTGATTTAATTTGACTTCATGAAGGGATCCTATAAAACAACCTTTCAGTCCTGACGAAAGCCATCGACCCATAGGGCGCAATGTTGGCTGAAACATGTTGACCTGATTCTTCCAGAGATAGATGTGAGAGACACCTAATACCTCTTTTTTGACATCTCACATTTTTTAATCATCCCACTACCTTTGATCTTCTTAACAAAATGTGTCCTTTCTAAAGGTAGGAGGTATTTTTAAATGTTTTTTCCTCACATGGTAGATCCCATATAGTCTGAGATTCAAGAGACAATCTCTCCTGGTAGAGGAAAAGACCCAATGATGTAACGATCAGTGGCTAAGTACGCAAATGGGAGACATGTGTTTGACGGAACAACACTGTTGAGGGTCTCAGAACACTTTTGGTGTTGCCCTCCTCACCCCGTTTCAACACAACTCTTCCACTCCTTTTGATTTCACATGTTCATTTAATGGAAGTTGAGTTGAACTGCTCCCTCCCTCTTTTGATTCTAGAGATAAGACTGCATTTTGTCCCATTTCATGTGCAAGTCTGCCTAAAAAGTAGAGTATTTCAGTGCCACAAAAGCACCATTTATTTCTCCTTTGAGTAAGTGTTTTCCTTTTATTTTGCATCACTGGCCACCCTCTTACATTTCACAGCGGTCGGCGGATCCCATTATTGCATGACCGCATATTTCCTGTGCATACTAGGAGCAACATAGATCGCTTAACGTAATTTTCATTCCGCCTTGCACTTTTAGCCTCTCCTAAATTCTTTGATTAGTTTTCTTTTGAAAAAAAAGACTGCTCTATTACACGTTGTCACATGCATTCTTAGTATTTTATGTTGCTTTTATGACTTGAGACTTGGAAAGGGCAGCTAGGTAATAGCAGAAACAGTGTCATTCATTTCACCAAAACAGGACGCTGTAAGAAATTGGGTTACTGTTAGACTTGTCAGCCTTATGGTGGTATTCCCCCAAACCTTTTGCTCACTTAACTCCAATTTTTGCTGAATTTCGTTTTTGTTGGCCTTAGGACTCTCTGCACTTTACCACTGCTAACGAGTGTTGAAGTGTTTGTGCTCACTCCCTTAAACATGGTTTGATTGGCATATACCTATTTGGTATATTTAACTTACTTATAAAGTCCCTTGTACTATATACCCAGGGCCTGTAAATGAAATGCTACGAGTGGGCCTGCAGCACTCATTGTGCCACCCAGTTAAGTAGCCATCCAAAACATGTCCCAGGCCTGCCATTGAGCCTGAATGCAGTGTTGCACTGCCATGTCGCCTTGGCATTTAAGCTCCCTTGCCAAGTCTTAAATTCCCATTTTATTACACATATCACCCCAAAGATAGGCCCTAGATAGCCCATAGGGCAGGGTGCTGTGTAACTAAAAGGGTGAAAATGTACTTTTAATTTTTACATGTCCTGGTAATGAAAATCTCCCAAATCGTTTTTCACTACTGTGAGGCCTACCCCTCCCATAGTATAACATTGGGGAATGCCTAATTACGCTGTAATTCCTAATTGAGAGGAGTCACTGTGGGGTCCTGTGTTTAGAGATGCAGTCCACTCCTTCTCACCCAGGCAAGAGGGCAGCAGGGCCTCAGGGCAGCACAGCAGAGCAACAGTCCAGCAGAGGGTCAGTCCTTTCAGCAGCACAGCAGTCCGTCTTCCCGGCAGGTCCAGAATTGTACTGAAGAGTTGGGGTCTGAGGTCCAGTGTTAATACCTGTTTGTACTTTGAGCAGGAGAGACTTCTAGAGGTTTCTACCCTCATGAGTTGTCAGGTATTCCCTTCCTCCCTGACTTGGCCCCAGCTTGTCTGAGGTCACAAAAGACTAGGGGCGGGCGGTAAACTCTGCTCTGCCTAACAGAGGAGCAGAAATGAGAGAAGCGCAGCAGGAACGAGAGGAGTGCAACAGCACAGAGGCAAGTGCAGCAGCAGTGCATATTAAAAAGGAGTAGTACTTGTGTAATCGAGGTTCTCACTCTCGGCATCTTCAGCCTCCCATTCACTGCATCTTGACATCTGATAGGCCACGATCGAACCTGGTAGTGGTTGTGATCTGTTGCTATGATGCTGCTAGAGTGAGAGCATTTGGAACTAATCTAAGGTCTTGTGTTACAGTAGCGGCCATGTTGGATGGAGAGTTTGCCAAAACACTGACTGGCCAATTTCGGGCTGACTACTACATTGTCAGTCTTGGGAAATATGGAGCCCGTTTAAGTAACATCTACAGCTTTAGTAATTTCAATGTGGAATTAGCATGGCGGATATTTATATATACAATATTGAATAGCCCTAGAGTCCAGTGTTTCTTGACCGAGGGTTTTTACCACTCAGCTGCTTGTATACGCATGCTGAGTTATGTGGGAAACAAGTTTCTCTCCTCCTCCGTGGACCCCCCAAATACAATTTCCAAAGAACCTTCAAGATACAATATTTTTTGTTTCACATATGGGGCTACACACCTTGTCAAACTTCTTGCACGTTGACCGGTATTACAGTTTTTCTTAAACGTTTGTATGCCTTCGAACCCTGCGCCACGTGGCCAGTATTTTGGTATCTTTTCTGGCAGCTCTCTGATTTTCCTACAGCATTTTTTAATCTTGCGCTCACCTTTAAGTCACTAATTAACCACACTTAATATGGCTGGCTGCTCTCCTTATTTGTTTGTAGCTGCATTTTTCTGTCTGTCATCTTGAAGTTAGTATTCCGTTGAAACCTTCCCGCTGTTGAGACATGCGGCTCACTGTTGCCCTTCGTGGATGGGGGTGTCACACACAAAGCGAAATAAATGATTGAATCAGTCATCTGCGGAGTGAGGGAGTTGCTGACAGCCTCCTCCGCAGTTTCCACAACACTTTCCTTGTACTGTCTCATAAAGTAAACTGTGCAGGTTTAGGCAGGTTTTTGACATTTCAGTTTATACAGTGATGCACAAAAACAGTATTGAGTTGAAATTATGTCTTTGAGGATAACCATGTTCTTATCGGCATTAGCAGCAGCAATAATCTGTTCAATAGATAGGGCTGCTGGCATGCTTGACCTCACAATGAAGTTAATGTACTCCTTAGAGGTTTTGGATGTCGAACTGTGACAATGTAGCAATACTTGTGAAAAGTAATCAGCAGGGTTCTAATCTTTACCCGGCTTGTGTACAATTGTATAGTCGTGGACGCGTTAATCGGCATCTAATACTCGCCGTGAGGGGAACGGCATTGCTGCCAATTTCACCGCCGTGAGGGGAGCGGCATTGCTGCCAATTTCACCACCGTGAGGGGAACGGCACTGCAATTACCTACATCGGACTACACGTCCCAGCAGCCCCTGGCCGGCGCGAGTATCCAGCGTCATCTCTGCGCCTGCACCCTGCTCAAAAACGCGGCTGCCCTCACGCAGCGCGGGACGCGTTAATCGGCATCTAATATTCGCCGTGAGGGGAACGGCATTGCTGCCAATTTCACCGCCGTGAGGGGAACAGCATTGCTGCCAATTTCACCGCCGTGAGGGGAACGGCATTGCTGCCAATTTCAGCGCCGTGAGGGGAACGGCACTGCAATTACCTACATCGGACTACACGTCCCAGCAGCCCCTGGCCGGCGCGAGTATCCAGCGTCATCTCTGCGCCTGCACCCTGCTCAAAAACGCTGCTGCCCTCCCGCAGCGCGCGACGCCTGAATCGGCATCTAATACTCGCCGTGAGGGGATCGGCATTGCTGCCAATTTCACCGCCGTGAGGGGAACGGCATTGCTGCCAATTTCACCGCCGTGAGGGGAACGGAACTGCAATTACCTACATCGGACTACACGTCCCAGCAGCCCCTGGCCGGCGCGAGTATCCAGTGTCATCTCTGCGCCTGCACCCTGCTCACAAACGCTGCTGCCCTCCCGCAGTGCGGGACACGCGCGGGCAGCGCCCGGGCCAAGGGCGGGCCCGTCCTTGCCCGTCATCGCCAGGAAGAGGCAGGGCAGGGCCACCCCTCTTACATGTAAGGCCCCAGGTCTTCGTCCTCCACTAGACTTGGTTGAGAGGTACTGTGAGATTCTTCTTTCACTGCCCTTGCATTTCCAGTTGATATTTCCCCTCACAGAGATATTTGGAACCGGTACGTTCCGTGGTCAAGTTGACTGGGTATTACATTAATAACTTCCTTTTATTCCAGCGTGGGCTGATTGGACCCTCTGGGACTTGCTATATATATCTAAAACCAGGACATTGTATGACGCATTTTATTGACAGTAACTTGTTTATATGCCCTTTTGCTGCTAAATACATTAAGCACATCGCACTTTTGTCCTTTGGGGCTAGGCCTTGTTAGCCATAGCACTTTGCACTTTTTGGTCTATGTTTACATGTCCTTCTGCTCTCAATCATATTAAGCACATCGCACTTTTGTCCTTTGGGGCTAGGCCTTGTTAGCCATAGCACTTTGCACTTTTTGGTCTATGTTTACATGTCCTTCTGCTCCAAAACATATTAAGCACGTTGCACTTTTGTCCTTAGGGGCAAGGCTTTGTTTGGCTTTTGACTAACTCTGAAATCCAGTTGATTGGTTATTTGTTAACCCGACTTTTGGGTTTGTATTTACTTAGTCTCCTTTTTGTGTTATTGTATGATTGCTTCTCCTTTTGTTTTGGATATGGGAAGCGTGGCTGTGCACCCAAAAAAAATCCTTCGGTGTTAATACCGGCCCCACTCCCCCAAACTTCAATTGATAGGATGCTTCAGAGAGCTATTGGGGTAGTCTCGACTGAAATTGAGCTTACAGAGAGGCGACTATCCTTAACCCCAGACATCTTTCTTCAATCCTCTGAGCCACCTATTTCTGTACAATCCAGTCTGGGTTCCACCCTTACCTCGTTAAAATCTTTACCTGGACCAAGCGAGACTCTGTTATCACCCTTACAACCCTCCCCAGCAAAACCAAAAACCCGCAAAGGTAGAATAAATACTACTTTACCTAAAGCCGTAAGGCAAAAAATGGGCAATGGGACAGGATCAAACAAAAAGATCAGTGCAGAAATTAGTCTCAGTGAGGGAGAATCAGTCAGACTGGGAAGAGTGGTAGAATCTCCCTCAAACTCTTATAAACATCCTGATTGCCCTTTATGGGTGAGGAACCTGATAGTGGAGTTAGAGGTACAGATGAGAGCCATTGTTAAAGAAGAATTAGAGAACCATCTTGGGAACAGACTTAGTGACCAGATGTCTGCCCCGTGTGTACTGGGCAACCCTCTGGCTAACATCCTGCCGGCACCAGTGGAGAAGAAAGACTGTAGTTCACAGACGGACAAAGTAGGGCAACCTCCGCTAGCTAGAGGTTGCACTTCCACCATTCCATCCCGCCTAGCCCCTATGAGTGCTGTCAAGTTAGGGGCTCCTAGCGTTGCTCAAGAGGGTAATGTTTATTCTCCTGGTAAGGAACTCGGTACATACCGAGCTCAAATAAGGAGGGACATTCCTAGCACCAGGGGCCCTAGTACGCAGAGTGGGAGTTTCCATACTGACCAGTCGATATGATAGGGAAGTGCCTATCTCAGCAGATAATGTGAATATAGGCCCAGTTCCCTGGCCCTGCCAATAATCGATTTACCTCCAGCCTCACTCCCTTATGTTACAGTTTTAACTGGTGTACCTGAATTAAAAACTGGAAAGAAAGAAACACAGCTGGAGTTGAGAAACAAGTGCCTTTTATGGCTCACCAGGTATGGACAGTTCCCTTATGATAGGGCGGGTGAGATACTACTAGTTCGGAGAGTGGGGTGGGTTGGTAAGAACCCTAAGACAATCAAAGGAGACTGTATAGTTATTAATTATAGTAATCCCCGGACAGTCCGAATTTTGGCTGATCAGTCTCCCAACTTTTATGCACCGCCTACAGTGATCCAATTACACACCTTGGCCTTTTTTTATTCTTGTAACTACCCATCTCCATGGACCCCAGGCACTAGAGCTCCAACACACTGGTTACAACCCCATCCCACATTTGGCCAACTCTCCAGAATACAGTATAATGTTCCAGTAGCAAATAGGTTTGGGGCCCTTGAAGAGGTAGATTGACTTTCGACTCCATCTGATCCCTCTTTTACCCAGGGGCTAGGGGGGACTAAAAGTGAGCCTAATCCGAAAATCACTGGGTTGCAGCCCCTAAATAATGCTGGTGTGACACAAGATGCTTCTGGCGAACTTTTTTATGAATCTCACCTGGGACTCCAAGGTTCTGTAGGTGCTACTTCAGTTGTATCAAATAATCAAGCCCCTCTTACCTCTGAATTTATAATCGCACCTATGGGCAGGAATAGATCTTTAGTGGATGTGGGAGTACCAGATCCTGAGATCGAGCCAGACATCACACAAACTTCGAACCTCTCTGGTCCTATTGTGCGTGATGCCACCTTGAACTTGGGCCTCCAGCTGAGGGTGCTGTCGTGGAACATTGCCGGTATCAAAAATAAACTTCAAAATCCTGACTGGATACAATTTGTACAAAATCATGACGTGTGTATGTTTCAGGAGACTTGGGCTAGAGAGGACTCTGTCATGAGGGGCTTTGCAACTTTTAATGTGCTAGCAACTATGGGAGGCAGAGGTAGACCATCAGGAGGGTTAGGCACGTGGGTCGCTACACATCTGGACTGTACTGTTGAACAGCTGAACACCTCCTCAGATGATATCCAGTGCACCCTCATTACTTTTAATGCTGGGATTAAAATTGCATTTATTAACATCTATTCCCGTCCGGTAACCTTTGCCCAGGAATCCCAGACCATAGATATGCTTGCCACATTCATTGAGCTAGTTCCCCCGAATACTAGGATGGTGATAGGAGGTGATTTTAATTGCCAGTTTGAGCCCCTAGCCCTCCCTACTGACTCTTCGTTCACTACCGAGGATTCCCTTTGGCTAATTCCTGAACCTCAGATTCCTCTGGTAAGAGCTTGGACCCCCCTTGGTATTACAGATTAATGCAGTCACACTAACTCATGCACTGAGGGCATGTAATGGTCGTATTAAGTCAGACCAACCAGGAAAACCTACTTTTAATAGACCATGGCAAGCATCTCTATTGGACTATATTCTGGTGGAAGCAAGTATATGGCATTGGGTATTTATTTATTTATTTTATTTATTTAAAGAGTTTTATATAGCGCTGGCTAGACCCAAAGGTATCAGAGCGCTTTACATAAGGTTCCACATAGTTGCAAACTTACACCAGTTACAAGTTACCAAAGATACCAGTAAAAACATTTAAGGAGCATAGAAGAAAAGGAAAATGGGGTGAGGAAGGGAGAGGGGGTAAGGGAAAAGGGGTAGGGTATAGATACGACGGAGAGGCAAAGGGGAAGTCTGCCCAAGGTCCGGCTGGGTAGGTGACGGCCGAGGGGAATCCGCAGCCCATCTCCTCTTCAGCTATCAGGTAGCTCCACCGGGCATCGGTCAAATAGCAAGGTCTCAACAGAAAAACATTAAAGGGATAGAAGGCAAGAAGAAGGGAGCGTAGAGGGGGAAGGGGGTAGGGTGAAGGGGTAGGAGGGGGATACGACAGAGAGACGAAGGAACATCTGCCCAAAATCCGGCTGGGTAGGTGACGGCCGAGGGGGAATCCACAGCCCATCTCCTCTTCAGCTAACAGGTAGCTCCACCGGGCATCGGTCAAATAGCAGGGTCTCCACGGTCGAGGGAAAGTTCAAAGAGTACATGTCCTGGAGGGAGAGCAGGATCAAGGTCAGGTGAGGGATGTGGGTAGTTGACTTCGCTGTCTGGCCAAGACATGACAGCGACCACAACGCTCTGGTACTCGATCTTAAGCTCCCGGAACCTTATAGTCCACCAATCACTAGCCCCCTCTCTGGTACCAATCTATCTTTAGACAATAACAGAAGGAGAATTAGGTGGGAAACCCTCAAACAGTCCCCAGGCAAGGCTGCTGCCCTGTATTCCCTAATTATTCCACCTTTATTGGCAATGGAGAAGGCCGCACAGATTCCCATCTCTCCTGGTACTATCGCTCAACTTACGGCTATCCATGCGGACTTGACCACTAGCCTGACCAACATTTTTAATCCTCTGATACATTCTAAAGGCAAGAGGACACCTAAATCCACTTGGTTTAACAACTCCTGCCGAATGGCAAAGGGTGCCCTCATTGACGCCATAAAATTAAAAGACAGATCACTGATAAAAACCAGGAGGGCCTTGTACAGTGATAGTCTAAAGTTAGCCAAAACAGAGTGGGAGTCTGAAAGATGGGATGCAATTAAACAGGCTCTCACTAATAGAGACTTGAGGGCGTTTTGGACCTTGGTTCGAACAGTAAGTTCCTCAGAGAGCTCACCTATTGAGCCGAATATTGCTGCTGACGCTTGGAAACTTCATTTCCAATCATTGTATTCTACCCAGGACATTATAGAGCCCATAGGGGGAATTTTGCCAACTGTTGTGGGGGATCCCCTCGAAGACGATGTAGGGTTTACTCTGACTGAAGTGCTGAGTGCAATTGGGAAGCTTCCCCTTGGAAAGGCCCCTGGATTAGATAAGATTCCCGGGGATCTTTTTCGGGATCAGCCCAATATTTGGGGTCCTTATTTATGTGTAATATTTAATGCCATATTAAATGGCATGAAAATCCCGAATACTTGGTTAGGGGCAGAAATCTTCCCAGTATACAAGAAGGGTTCTCCCCTCCTGCCCACTAATTACAGGCCAATAAGCCTGATTGACGTAACTCAGAAGTTGTTTGCCAGGATTGTCTTGGAGCGCCTTCAGTCCTGGGTGGACGAGCGGGAGATTCTGAGTGCGTACCAGGCAGGCTTCCGCAAAAATATTTCTACCATTGACCAAATCTTTAGGCTCCAATTACTATAATGGAAGACGGTGACTATAGAGGGTGGGAGCCTCTATTTGATCTTCGTTGATTTAAAAACAGCCTTTGATTTGGTGCCTCGTGTCAAACTTTGGGCAGTTTTAGAGCAACTGGGCATTCCGCCCTATTTGCTATCTTTGATCAAGCGTTTGCACACTGGAAATTTTGCCCAGGTGAGATATGGGAAATTCGGGGAATTGACCCCACGCTTCCCATTGAATGGAGTGTAAGGCAGGGGTGTGTTCTGGCCCCCACACTGTTCTGTCTTTTTATTAATGCCCTGGTGGACCAATTAAATGAGGTAGTCAACATTGATGCCCCAAAGCTCGCCCGTGGCAAGGTGCCAGCAATGATGTTTGCGGACGACACCTTGTTACTAACTAAATCACCCATGGGCATCCAAAGGACCCTTGACAGCTTCTCTTTATTTTGCAAAAATAGGGGCTTAGAGATTAACACACTAAAAACCAAGTACATGGTATTTAATCCTAGTAAAACATCTCGCCCTAATCCTACCCTAAATGGTATCCAGCTAGAGAGGGTAGCTGTCTTTGACTATCTGGGTGTTACGCTGACGGAAACCTTTGGGGGGGCCCACAGCAAAACAAGGCAGGTTTAAGGTTAGCACAGATGGCCGGGGAATAGCAAAATTATACAGGAACTCAACATCTAGACAACCGGGTCCGTTGACTGAGATATATAAAGTTCAAATCAGGAGTGCTATAATGTATGGGGCAGAACTATGGGGACACCTCCCAGTAGGTGGACTGGTTAAAACCGAGAACAAGTTTATGAGACAGCTCTTGGGCCTACCGCAAAGCACTCCTCTTATCCCCCTTCGTATGGACCTCGGGATTAGACCCATAGATGAGGAGATCGGACTGCGACCCTTGACTTTCTGGCGTAGACTATGGGCGACTCCCGAGCTAATAGCCTACCAGTCGGAACTCAAGGCGATATTGGGGCTCCCAGGGGTGGGAAAACTATCTTGGTTCGCATACATAAAAGACCTGTGCATTAGACTAGGCCTGCCGAACCTATGGACCCACCCTGAGGAAGTGTCCCCGACAATATCACCGCTTGATCTAGTCAAAACTTACAGACAGTTTAGACTGGCTGAAATTCAAGGGAGTATAAAATCAGGCCGTTTAACCTCGGACTTCCTCAATTTTAAAGATCAGTATTTATTTGAGGTCTTCATTGATGATGTTCATCCATTTATGGCAAGGAAACTCTATGTCCAGTTTAGATTGGGTTGCTTGCCGGTCCATGCATTTATAAAAAATGGTCAAAAACTTCCCCTATTGGATGTCCTGCCTGCAATATCCAAGAAGAGACACCTATTCATGTTTTCTTCTTTTGTCCAGGATACAATATACCCAGGAGGTATTGGCTCTTGCCAATATGCAGGAACCTGGGGTATAGACAGTCACAGGAGGCCTTTAGAGTTTTGAGAACCGATACTCATCCCCCGATTGTTTTTGCTGTGTCCCGTTTTCTTAATTCTATGTGGCATAGGCGCCGCAAGTTTTTAACCTCCCCTCGCACATGATAAATGTTTCTTTCCCATTTCCTACTGTTTTGATCTTACTAATACATGAAATCTTTGTTTAATTCGCTTTTTTAAACTTTAATATTTTTTTAACTGCTATGAAATTTGTTCAGTTTACTGTACATGGTTATACTCTGTAATGTTTATTGATGTTTTTATTGCTCAAATTCAGTGATGTATGTATTTTATTTTTTGCTTTTATGGTCTACAAAGATCGAAATAAAGCTTGGAAATGGTAATGGTATAGTCGTACTCATGCAGTCGTAATCCCCACCTCTCAATGTGAGGGGGCATCTTGGCTTTCGGGTTTCCAAAAATGGTGAGCAGCGCTTGATGGCCTGTAATGATAGTGAAACGTTTTCCGTATAGAAACACATGAAAGTGTTTGCAGGCCCATACCACAGCAAGACTCTCTTTCTCCGGCTGAGTTTAGGCATGTTCTGTGTCAGACAGGCTCTGAGTAGCATAGGCCACAATGTGTCTCTGAGCATTCGGATGACCACTGTGATGAGCTGTCGATCCTATGAGGGTTGTGACGTGCAAAGGACACATGGTGACAGTACATTGTCCCAGAAAGTCCATCTCACGGGATTCATCACACTTTAAGCACCTACCTCGACGTTCGTCAGCTCCTGTAATCATGAATGAGGTGATCCCGCCTAACAGTCTGGATCAAGCACCAGACCCTGTGCCATTGGTACAATGAGAGTGTCTCACCCGTCTCATACCACTTGATCAGGCAGACTAGTGCGAGAGCCTCAATGACTTTGTTATACCTGCTGCTCAGCCAGTGTGAATGTGCTATGGAATGTTGGTGTGCATGGTGATGTAATGGAATGTGAGGATGCCTGGATGTGGAGAGTGTCAGTTGGAGTATGGGCTGAGCAGCAGGAAGGCTGCTCCTAGTGGGGCTCTACTTGTTAACATCTTACTTGAATAAAACTACCTGCTTAATACATGGACTACCTGACATCATCATTACCACATATTTTGGCGACGATTTTCAAAGAAACCTACGTGTGCAAGCGAACTGAGAGAGAGAAACTATAATCTTAACCTACAAGCAACTCCTTCATGAAGAATCTCCTATGAAAGTAAGCGCAATGTGTGTGTAACAGCAATCTGGCAGCTCTGAGCCCCACCAGTGACCTTAAGACCGGTCGGCCCCAACCCGGATGTGCCAGATCCTGCTGTGTCATCCTGGACTTGTCAGGTTTTCAATTCTGAGGATTTATCACTGCCATTTGTGTGGAGTGGGCTTCACTGAACAGCCTGACCTGCTGTCAATTGTACAAGGCCAACCGTCCGATGTATGGATTTTGGCAATAGGTTTTAATCAACTCGTTTTTTGGTGCTTGCAAACTCACAGTTCTACATCTGTGGTATGTACATGCAACGTATTGCAGCGTGAGAACAGAGAAAAGTGTGTTTTTCCAACATGAATTCCTGTGCATCAGTCTGTCAGCGTACTGTTAGTGGAACTTTGCAATTGACGCTATGGAATGGGCTCACAGCGCTTTTGTGGTATTTACCTTGTGTGTTTATCAAGGGCTGGCGATTGCAAGACACGCTTGGTCAGTTTGGCCTTGGCATTTGCGGTTATTGGAGCCATCGCTGTGATCTCTAATCAAACTCGGGTGAGTTTAGGTGTTTTTTTTCCTTCAAAATCCACTACAAGTTGCCTCCCCGTTTAACTGTTTCCCAAGGGTTTGAATTTACAATACGGCGCGTGTACTCACCATTGTTACGGTGTCACGCGTGTCTCCTGTGAGGTCTCCAGTGACGTCCCTGGTGTTACGCAGCTTTCCTGCTGCGCTGGATGCTACGCAGCTTTGTGGTGCCGTGAGCCATCCGGCGCAGCGTGAAATACGTGCCGCCATCTTGGGTTTGGCAGCAGCACTCATTTTGTTTGCCATCCAACGCGTTTCACGGTTGTTTGCCATCTTCTGTGACACCACGCAAGCAGAAGGGTAAAATTTGCCTAGTATGGCATATCCGGTGCTATGTACAAGCTGCAATTTTCCTTCGGTGCAGTCGGTTTGGCCGTGGCAGATCCAGATTTCAGGTGACTGGGTGCATTGGCCATGGCAGATCCAGAATTCAGGTGTCTGTGTGCAGCTTTCGCCCTGCATGCATCGTCAGCAGTCCTTACTCCAGCTCGAGCCTGTATCTGAGGTGGGACTTAATGTTTCGTTTGCCTGGCGTTTCTATGCTAACAAGCTGCAGCGTAAGGGATATTAATTTTGGACAAGCTGTGGGACACGCTTCATTAAACACCCGGTGCCGGATTTTCACTGCTGTCAAGTTCAAGACTGCATGATTTGTACTTATGCATTGTACTTTGTTCATTCATTTTTGCTCAATCCGCTTGCTGCATTGCTTTTATGACCAGTATGAAGGCACAATGTTTGCTGAACATGGTGTGCACATATCGTGAGTGTGTCCAGACTATTACTACTTGGGTGAGAGGTCGCTCACCGGCGAGGGTTACATGTTTCTTGGTGTTACTAATGGATGATGATACCATGTGGAGTCATTTTGTGAGTGGATTTTTTTTTTCAACTCTGAGTGTGGCTATATTACTTGTTGGGTGTGGTTTGTTCCACACTTACCATCCTTACTACGGGTAGGGGTGAAGGGCAATGCAAATGCCCTGGTTTTTTGGGGGGTCGTGTGGCAGTGTGAAGCCACAGTACATTGTATTTTAGTGTTTTTTCCACACGTACCACCCTTACTTCGGGTTTGGGTGAAGGGCTGAGTTAAAGCCAGATTTGCGAAGAGTGTGTGTGTTTTTGCTAGTGTGTGCTGTTTTCTCTTACTACTTTATTGGATGTAGCGTTGTGCGCTTTTACATGTTCCGTGTGGAGCGTCTTTTCACACGTACCACTCTAATTTCAGGTTTGGGTGAAGGGCTGAGTTGAAGCCAGATTTTGAAGAGTGAGTGTTTTTCCTAGTGATTGCTATTTCTCTTACTATTTGATTGGGTGTAGAGTTGTGCACTTTTACATGTTCCGTGTGGAGCGTCTTTCCACACGTACCACCCTAACTTCGGGTCTGGGTGTAGGGCAATTTTCATGCCGTATGTTTTGTGTGGAGTTGTGTTCCACACGTACCACCCTTACTACGGGTAAGGGTGGAGGGTAGCTTTTATGCTGTTTGCTGTGGAATGATTTTTCCACATTTTCTAAGGTTTTTTTTTATTGCTCTTGTTTGCATGGTTTCCTACCGCGCCTCGCAGTCGGTACTCCTAGTACCACTTTCTTGTTGGCCTGGCCAGCCAGCTTGTTTTTGGTATCTGGGTTTGGTTTGTGTTTTGTGGTGTGGTAGTGTGTGTGTTTTCTTGGTTTGGTTAAAAAGGGAGATGATGTGTGTATATGCCTTTTATTACCTTTATGATTTTCTTTGCTTGTATTATTTTAACTATTGTTGTACACATGCATGAAATGTTTCCATCTCTTATCTTCATGCTTCCGCATCGGCACTTTGCTACAATGATTATTGTCTTGCATTTGTTCTGATGTCTTTGTGTTGCATGTAATAGTTTTATTGTCATCCTTTGCATGTACTATTTTTAATGGCTCCTTTGTCATCTGTGTAAACAAAGGAGATGTGTTATACCTGCTGCTCAGCCAATGTGAATGTGCTGTGGAATGTTGGTGTGCATGGTGATGTAATGGAATGTTAGGATGCCTGGATGTGGAGAGTGTCAGTTGGAGTATGGGCTGAGCAGCAGGAAGGCTGCTCCTGGTGGGGCTCTACTTGTTAACATCTTATTTGAATAAAACTACCTGCTTAATACATGGACTACCTGACATCATCATTACCACAGACTTATTGAGGAAATGTAATGTGACTGTTGTTTGTACTTTTTATTTAAGAAAGGGGGAGATATAGTGTTTTGAGACTGTCTGCTAGGACCCTTGCGATTCTGGGCAAACTCAACAGAGGAATTCCGTAACATGCTGGGAGGTGTTAAGGTGTGGTTATTAATGGTTATGACGTAAGGAGAGTGCAGCGTGTGATCGTATGCTGAGGAATAAAGACATCTGGTACAGAGCTCTGCGTGTGGCATATTCATTTTGCATGCTACCTGGCTGGGGAGGATGCTACAGAGATATTGTTCTTTATTTGTGTATATATTTCCGCCTCCATCTGATTTATGTTAAATCAGCTGATTCCTGTCATAGCCCTGTTGCTTGTTGTCATTTGCAAAGCATTTTATTAAGTAAAGTCTGCGTCAACTGATTTGCAGCTTATTATTCTTTAGTTACTAATTTTTTTGTTTAGTAGAGCTTGTATTGTTTGATGACATCTCACACATGACTCGGCAAAGCAAGTCTCATTTTAGACAGCTCTTTGTGGACATTGAATGCTCAGGCAACACTGCACCTTGACTTATAACAGATCACATTGCCTTTTCCACAGAACTCCCCCATTTAAAGGAAGCTTGCTTTCCCAATATAAGTACTACCAAGCCCTTGACTTTAGTTACAATCCTGTTTGAGTAGCCTTTCATCTACCGCATGGACAGCTTTTCTTGTGGGATCTTTGTTGAGCCCCTCAACATGTCTAGTAATCTCAGATGTAGATTACATACGCTGCAGTCCTGATGATCACATATAGATTTCTCCAACAGAGTCCAAACGTTGACTGTACAGAAGTGACCTAAGTATTTCTGGATCATTTTACAGATCTGTTTGTTACTTATGAAAAACATCTGTTGTTTGGACTATTGGCCCCAGACCTATCTCACCACTTGCAATTCACACAATGGAGATCAATTGTTTGCTTTCTAAATTATTTGTGGTTGAATATTGCACATGCATTTGTTTGCACTGTGCTGTCCTCATCACAATAGCGCCTAATACCATTGTACATTATAGGTCATTGGTTGACAAAGCATAAGTAATTCGATACCTGGTCCCCATCGTTATGCCTAATTCTTTCTCTGGTTTGTCACTCAAGTTCTGGTTTGAACTCAAATCCAACTGAGTGACAGTAGATTTTGTAATCCCAATGAAGCTAGAAACTCCTTTTATAGGTTTATTGGAAATAACAGGTCCCTCGTAATGTGAGCCATCGAACAGTAAATCAGTAGACATCTATATAGGCCTGAATTTCATACTTGAGATTACTAGTGACATGGTAGGTGGCTCAATCTCTTTGTTTTGGTACCACTCCAAAATCCTGCAGAAACCATATCCTTGTGCTTGATATTTACCTGTCAACATTTCTATATCTCATCTGACAGATCATAGCAACCAGATTTGGAATCTATCCCTAATGTAATATGTCATAGATTATTTAGTCATTGGATTTAGCAAATATGTAAGCAATTGATAGCCATATGGTTAAATAACTGACATCATTTTCTTCCTCACAGGTCAGAGCTTTGTGTATGGGAAGACGTGGGGCGTGAGTACTTTGAATATTGGACCTGCTCAGCAGAGGAAGAAGCCATTTGAATTCACGTCACTCTTCTAAGATTCTAAGAACATTCAGAGGACAGCCTTCACTCTGAAGACATCAGGGGAATGTTATCACAAACATGCCAAAGCGAAGTTTTGACGGCTGACACAAAACATGCAATTTCTGTGTTCCATAATATCATAAAATCAGAAGTGTTCTTTTCAGTGAATTTCTAAGGTTTTTTTAATTCTATTTCCTAACTATAACTTCCTTGTAACCGTAGGTTGATTCAGTGAATTTCTCAGTTTTTTTTAATGTTTCCTCACTCTAATGTCTCTGTAACCTTTGGTTTTTTAAAGTAAATGTCTAAGGTTTTTACATTTAATTTCCCGACTGTAACTTTTAAGAGTAAGTGTGTGAGTGAGCGCATGAGTACTCAGTTGGTGTGTGAGGGAGTGCGTGAGTATCTCACTGGGTGTGTGAGTGGTTACGTGAGTGTCTGAGTGTGTTTGTGAGTGTGAGTGTCTGAGTGGGTACATGAGTGCCTGAGTGAGTGTCTCAGTGGGCCTTGAGTAGGTGCAAGAGTGTCTAAGTGGTTTTGTGAGTGCTTCCATGAGTGTGTGAGTCAGTCTCTGAGGGAGTGCAGGAATGTCTGAGTGGGTCTGTGAGTGGATGCGTGAGTCTCTGAGTGGGTCTGTGAGTGGGTGCGTGAGTGTCTGAGTGGGACTGTGAGTGGGTGCATGAGTCACTGAGTGGATCTGTGAGTATGTGACTCTCTGAGTGGGTCTGTGTGTGGATGTATGTGTCTCAGTGGGTCTGTGAGTGAGTGCATGAGACTCTGAGTGGGTCTGAGTGGGTCTGTGAGTGGGTGCGTCATTGTCTGACTGGGTCTGTCAGTGGGTGCATGAGTTGCTGAGTGGGCCGTGCGGTCCCCCTTCCCCGGGCTGATTTTGTCCCCGGGGACCCCATTCCCCAGGGCCCAGCCTTAAACAAAGGGGGGAGGGTTCATCCCCTGGGATCAGGCCATAAAATGTATATTTCTTTAATGAGGGAGGGGAGCCATGCAGCCCCATCCCCTGGCTGATTTAAGCCCCGGGGACCCCATCCCCTGGGATTTGGCCATAAACAAATGTGGGAGGGGGGGTTGCGCGGCCCCCCTCCTTGGGCCGATTTCAGCCCCAGGGACCCCATCACTCGGGGCCTGGCCATGTTTCCTGGGTGCCCTGGGCACCCAGTGTGCAGCATGGGGACCGCAGGGGGAGCCTCAAGGCCCCCGCGCTCCAAGCCGGTTCCTACCCTCTTGCGGGAGTCGGCATTGCTGCTGCATGGAGGGAGTTGCTGGAAAGGCAGCTCCCTCAGTGCAGGAGCAATCTTTTCATTTCTGTCCCTGCCCGCATGTCTGTGGGTAGGGAAAGAGATGAAACCTCTTCTTCCAGCAGGCGGGAGCACTTTGACAGTTCTTGCCTGCTGGAACCGGAGTGTTTGCTTATGCATGGCGGGAGCTGTCAAAGCTCACGCCAAGCAAAAGCAAACAGCTATGTCCCAGGGGTGGGCACCCCAGGACATAGCAGGAGCCAGCCCTGGGGAAGTGGTGGTCCCCCTTCTTTCTTGTTCAAGGGGCACCCTGGGTAGGTGGAGATCCCAGGGGCCTGAGGGGGTCCGCCTGGCCCCCCCATTGTGTTATTTAACCCCAGAGAGGTGGTGATCCCCGGGGCTCGAGGGTCCATGTGGCCCCCCATCAGTGTTTGTTTAGCCTCGGGGAGGTGATGGTCCCTGGGGATGGGGGGTCTGCTTGACCCCCCATCAATGTTTGTTTAGCCTCAGGAAGGTGGAGGTTCCCGGTGCTCGGGGGTCTGCGTGGTCCCCCATCAATATCTGTTTAGCCATAGGGAGGTAGTGGTCCCTGGGGCTTATAAAGCCTTAGGAGGGGGCCCTATGAGCCCTCTCCTTTTCTTACAAATAAAGCCCTGGGAAGGTGGTGTTCCCTGGGGCTCCAAGAGCCTAAGGAGGGGAGGCCCAGTGCGCCCGCATCCTTTTTAAAAATGCCCTCCCGGGGGCTCTATTCAAAACAAGCGCAGGAACCCACGTTTGTGGTTTTTTTAGTTTTTTTTTACTTTTGCTGCAAATGCGTAGCAATTCTTTTTTTTAATGCGTTTTTGCACTGCCGGGGTCCTTCTGGGACTCCAAGACCAAGGCATGGGGGTTAGGGTATTCCTACCCTTCCCCCTTCTTTTTTTCAGTTTTTTTTGTGGGACTCGGCTGAAGCAGAGTCCCAAAATAGATGCCAATACTTCCTGGTTGAAGTGTTGGCAGCCAATCAGAGCTCTGCATTTCCCTGCACGAGCTCGTTATTATTCTCGAATTGGCTGCGATCGCACATAAACAAATCTGGATTTCCATACATTTGTGAACAACTACTGAATGGATTTACACCGGATAGCAGAAAGCATGATCTGCGAACCAAGATCTACCTTCCTGCCAAATTTTTATGTAATTCCGTCAAGCGGTTTGGGCTGCAGTCGTGTCTAAAGCTCTTATGGGAATTAACATGGGAAACGCATTTTTTTTACCCCCCCCCCTTTTCTTGGCTCCCACTTGATGACTCACCCTGATACTTTCCATGCCCAAACTCACTATGACACTTTTTTGGAAAAAATTTCGTGAAGATTCGTCAAACGACGCCAAAAATATACGCAAGTCAAAAAACACTTTTTCTATGGAAACATGGTCTTAACTATAACTACCTACTGGCGCAGGCTTGCGGTCTAAACGCGTCTTCTTGCCATGCTTGCTAAATAAACCAACATCACAAGCACCACTACTGGAGTCTGTGCCCTTTTGTTCGACTCGGCGAGGTCTTACCCTGGGACTTTTCTTTGCATATATATATATATATATTCCATGGTTCAACATGTAAGGGAGTGGTGGAGATTTATAGATGATCTCTTCCTGGTGTGGCAAGGCACCCACGAACAAGCTGAAAGTTTGTAGCAAAAATCAATAAGAATCAACTCAATTTGAATTTTAATGCGTGTATCAGTAACAATATGGTGACCTTTTTAGACATGGAAGTTTATGTTAAACATAACAAAATTGAAACGAGACTCCACAGAAAGGCAACAGCAGGCAACGCCGTATTACACGCCAGCAGTGCCCATCCAGGACACCTGGTAAAAAGTATACCCTACGGTGAGCTACTGAGGCTTAAACGTATTTGCAGCAATGATAGGGACCTCCAGTTAGCTCAAAATGAGTGCATTAAAAGATTTAGAGAGAGGGGCTACAGTCAAAAATGTCTAGAAGCAGCTCTTAAAAAAAGCAATCAAGAATTGAGGGCAATGCTTTTCAAAACTAAATCAAAGATGGAAGAAACTAAAGAAACTAATAGTTTCAGGTTTATTTTAAAATATAATCAGCAGGAGGTTGCTGTAAGAAAAATCATAAAGAAAAATTGGTACCTAATCAAACAGGACCCGATAATTGGCACCATAGCCCCGAAAAGGCCTGCCATAACTTATCGCAGGGGCAGATCCATGAAGGATGCCTTAGTAAATAATGACCCATTTGGCCCCGTGAACAAAAATACATGGTTGCCTCAAAGATTTGGCTTTTACAAATGCAAAACCTGTAAAGCATGCCAACACGGTGTCAATATGACAAGCTATAAGGCTCCTTTTGGAGATATTGAGAGGAGGATAGACAAAGTGCTTAACTGCAAAACTGACTATGTGGTGTATGTGCTGGAGTGCCCATGTAAATTAAAATATGTTGGTAGCACTATTTTACAGGGTCACAAAAGGGTACTCCAGCACATACGAGCAATTAAAAATAAAGACACCACATACCCAGTGGCTCGCCATTTTAGTGAAAAACATGAAGGCAATCCCAAAGACCTTAAATATTATTTGATTGACTGTATTCCAGTCAACAAAAGAGGGGGCGATCGTGAGAAAGCCCTCCGCAAATTAGAGATGCAATACATCTTAAATCTCGACACTAAACAGCCAAATGGATTGAATGCCACTGAGGAACTTCATGCCAGTCTAATTTTCTGAATTCACAAGCTTAGACAAACGAGGCATGGAGTGTAGTCAGATTTAGCCAAACTTCTCCGAGTACAAATTTAAATTTAAATTCTAAAAGAATTTTAAAATACAGCAACCATCTGTGAACATCTGTTGAGCAAATGAATCACACATAGATACTCGGGTTCTCTCTTTTTATATGATGTGTCTAATAAAGTATACTAGTAAATAACTTTGAAGTAACTATAGATTAAATCAACCAGTTTGCCCCTTAACATTTTAAGTCAACATTTTTTCTAGACTGCTTAAATAGAATTTTTAGCATATTTAGGTTTTAAACTTTTTTCATTCACCTTTTTTATTCTCTCTTTTTTTCTCTGGTTATAATAGATAGTTTAAGGCAGACATCACGATAGGGGTGCAAACACGTTTTATTTATTTTTAGAAACCAAACATAGATAACGACAATATATATCATATACATGAGGGGGAAGAGGATACTAATAAATGGTACTAACTTCCAAAAAGCATTTGAGCCATGACTAAGAAATGTATTAAAACCGATTTTCAATGTAATATTTATGTATTTATATATTTATTGAATTTTATATGTATTTATATATTTATAAATATATGTATTTAAGAAACAAATCGGTGTAAATAGCATTTATGCAGGAGCTATATTGTCAATTTTGATTGTTCGGATATGTCATCTTTATTTATTTATTTATTTATGAGCACTGTGCACTTTAAGAAGGTTGTCACGTGACACAATTGTAAATAGTATTTAAATAACTGCCTAAACTACCAGCGCGTCATGTGATCAAGTCCCCTAGAGGGACGAAATGCGTCATGGCAGCAGCATTGTTTGGGGAGCACAAATAAACACTGCAAATTGAAGACTGATGAGGTCCGCGCTCTTTCTTTGTGCCTGGTGAAACTGACACGCGGAGAAGGAGTTTGGTTAATATATATATATATATATATATATATATTCACTGAAAAAACCATAGGTTTTACAGACGTTATAGTTAGAAATTAGCATTTAAAAAACCTTTGAAATTCACTGAAAAAACCATAGGTTTTAGGGACGTTATAGTTAGAAATTAGCATTTAAAAAACCTTTGAAATTCACTGAAAAAACCATAGGTTTCAGGGACGTTATAGTTAGTTGGACATTTTACTCGTACAAAACCAGAGAAATGCCGCCGTTATAGTTAGTTCAGCTAACTATAACTCGCGCTCCCGCAATGCACTGCTGATGACGTCACATATTACATCTTTCATGACATGGTCAGTGACATCACTGATGACATCACTGATGACATCTCAAATGACATCACTGATGACATCACTGATGACATCATCCACATGAAAATCTGATGCACCTCCTCACACTCTAATATAAACTTTGATACACCCACTATAAAATACAGACTACCATTTTCGAAACGATCAACACACCAATACCAGTTACTATATACGCACTCACTGATTCCTAGGTCTACACACACATCCACTCATTTACCCATACAATCACTCATACATGCAGTCACTCTTCAATGCAACACTATCATATGCACTCATACACCTATACACACAGTCATACACCACCACTCATCCATGGAGTTACTCACACACCTAGTCAGTCATGCAAAGAATCAATCACACTCCCATTTACTCACCTATACAGTTATACACACACCACCTCACTTATTCATACAGATACTAACGCATACTTACTCTCTTATATAATCAGTGATACAAGTACACACTCATCTATACAGCTACTCTCACAATCACTGACTCTCACGTATAGTCATTTATATACTCCAACTCTCACATACACTGCCTTTTACATATGTAGTTACTTGGACATGTACCACTGAGACATCTATTCACTCACCAACACACCCATACACACACTCACCCACCCATACAGCCCTTCACAGATGCACTCTTGAACCCATACACCCAGTGAATCACCTACTCACACATCTATGCACAGTCACACACCCCCCACCCACCCACAGAGACACTCAGGCACCCATACAGACACTCAGACAACCAATCAATAACCCATATAGACACTCATGTAGCCACTCACCAACCCATGCAGCCGCTTACACACCAACTGACAGATTAATAGAGACATTCACACAGTTTAGTCACTAACCCATGCATTCAGTAAGACACATTTAATCACTCACTTAAACAGTCAGTCATGCACCTACTAAATCCTCAATCCAGACACTTATACACCCACTCATTCTTCAATACACCTTGGAATATATATAATACATATTTAAACTTTATAGAAACACAGAGTCACTGGATGATGTCATCAGTGATGTCATCAGTGATGCCATTTGAGATGTCATCAGTGATGTCATCAGTGATGTCACTGACCATGTCATGAATGATGTAATATGTGACGTCATCAGCAGGGCATTGCGGGGGCGCGAGTTATAGTTAGCTGAACTAACTATAACGGCGGAATTTCTCTGGTTTTGTACGAGTAAAATGTCCAACTAACTATAACGTCCCTGAAACCTATGGTTTTTCCAGTGAATATATATATATATATATATATATATATATATATATATATATATATATATGAAGACACAAAGTCCTGGATTACCTCTCCTGGTAACGAAAAAACAGGTACGGACCACAAATGTGGAGATTCAAATAAAGTGCTTTATTGCAATTTTCAGCATGACGCGTTTCGGCCGTGTTGCCACAGCCTTGATCACATAACGCACCAGAACCAGAACTTACATTTTATAGTGTTACACATCCCATTCCGGTTACAACCCCCTGGGCTTTTAATGAAGCTAGTAAACATTCTACAATGTCGTAACCAGCTCATTGGGCTCCCTCTATCATAATGAAATTGTGTGAAACTAAAAGTATAAACACATCATTAATATTAATACGATCAAATAGATTTAAAATATCATCAAAAGCACATAATTGCTAACGATAAAAACCAAGTGGTTTAAAAAACCTATCTCATGACCTATCAACATGGGGACCAAAGCTGACAATCAAATTTGCCCAAGTCAGGGTGTACACAGGAACAACCGTATAAAGTACAGGTGCAAAAATCTATAAATACAGTGTCATCTGATCTAAGTTGATATTACCATCATATCATTCACCAGATGAATAATTTAAAAAAAAGGGGGGGGAAAGGGAAGGAAGGCAAGTGGCTGATGCAATTCAATTCATTAATAATAAAGTGCAAGTGCAAGTTCACAAATTCAAATGAAGACCACCTAGCGGTCAACTTAGCTAAAATATATATATATAATCTACTGGAAGTGTTTTTAGACTTTGACGTTGTTTGACAAATCATCACGAAATTTTCCAAAAAAGGGTGCCTGTGATTCTTTGTGTGCATTGAAATATATATCTCTTAGGGATTAGGGTAAGCGCCTTTTTAGGGTTTAGAGATGGGTAAGGGTATTCAGTGGTAAGGGTGTTTTTTGAGTTTAGGGGTGGGTATGGGTATATGGTGGTAAGTGTGATTTTAGGATTTAGGGGTGGGTATGTGTGATTTTAGGGTTTAGGGCTGGGTATGGGAAAAGGGTGGTAAGGTTGTTTTTAGGGTTTAGGGCTGAGTAAGGGTATAGGGTGGTAAGGGGGATTTCAGGGTTTAGGGGTGGATAAGGGTATGGGGTGGTAAGGGCCTTTTTAGGGTTTAGGGAAGGGTAAGTATTTTTTTTAGGGTTTAAGGGTGGGTAAGGGAATTGGAAGGTAAGGGTGCTTTTATGGTTTACTGGTGGGTGAGTTTAGCGGTTAAGGGTTAATAAGGAAATATATATATTTATATATGTGTGTGTGTGTATATATATATATATATATATATATTTATAAACACACACCGATACACGCACATAAAATAGGTGTTACACTTACCTGATATATACTTACCATTTCGTTGTAAAGACATGCATGGTAAATGCAATACATGGTAAAGGTAGCATGTTAAAAGATGCGTGGTAAAGGCATGCATGGTAAAGGAATTCATTGTAATGTCATACAACCCTATGGACAATATCATTCCAAGATGGCTGCCCAGTTTAGAAGTAGTAGATGCACTGAATATAAAAGAAGCAGCAAGTGAATGACTTAGTACACCACCTTGGGAGCTACAGTATGCTCTAACAGATTGTAATAGTATAAAAAAAAAGGAAAAGGAAAGAAATGAAGGGAACTTATAGAAAGAGAAAATGGAATACTGAAGAACTGGCAGACCAGTTATGCACTGAAGTGCTCTCATTTTCAGGCAGAGGAATGATCAAGCAAAATGCCATCACCCATTGGTACAAGAGGCAATGGATAAACTGTAATGAATGGATGAAGAGTGAGAATGAGTAGCAGAAGAGGGCTGATCCAAAGCCCCTCTGTGTAAGTATGTGTGTGTATTTATGCACGCATCTTTTGACTGATTTATTTTTATTACACATTTTTATCACAGGAGCCTGGCAGACAACTAAACCTTTCTGGTCCTCCTCAGAGGATCTTGCAAGGACCATCATAGTGTGAGTCTTCTACCACCAGGTTTTCCAAGTTTTGTCAAAGGAGTAACCAACACCAAACCTTTGCCTAATAGGATAATTAGGCCCATATTTACTAACATTTTGGATTGTGGATGTGACACTCAGGGGCGGCTCCTAGCAATGGTGGAGGACCGTCGCCTACTGGCTCAGAGCCAGCTGGTGAAAAATAAAACAATGTTCTATCATCGTTTTATTTTTCATTTGCCGGCTCTGACCCAGTGTGTGCAGGGAGGTGCGGGGCCAGGGCATGGGAGGGGGAGGAGGAGTGCTATGTGCACTTCTAAGTGCGCAATGTGTGTTGTCAAACACAAATGCGCACTTAGGTTTCTGCAACCTGGCTGTATTGTACAGCCGGGCTGGAGAAACTGCACAGAGTCCCTGTCCTGAGCGAAGCGTCTTTTCAGCCCGCGCAGGCCAATCCCTACGCTGCTCTCATAGCATGAGAGCAGCGCAGGGATTGCACAGGGAGTCTGTCCCAATGTATGCTGGGAGCCTGGGACCAGGAAGTGCACACAGAGGCTCGAACTGATGCGGGAGGCGGCCAGCAGCTTAAGGTAAGTCCCATTTAAAAAAATTAATATTATTAACCCCCGCGCTCCCTCCACCCACCTCACCACCCTCTGTTTGTGGCGGCTGCCACTGGTGACCCTTTTTGGTGCAGCCACAATGTAAAATGCTAGTTGAGATTTACAAAGGCATGCAAGGGCTGATTTGCGTCACTTTGTGTGGCTCTGGAAAAAAAAATAACGCAATGCCACACTTTGCGCTGTGTTTCACTTTACACTACATCAGGTAGGCATTATGGGGGTGGAGAATGGGCGTTCCCATGCATCCACCCATGTATTTCGATGCAAACCCAGATTTACTAAAGGCAGTAAACCTGGGTTTGTGACAAAATGGTGAACCTACCCAAGAGAGGTGTAATGAGGAGAAATATCATTTCTTCTTGTTACTTCCTCTTTGCATGTGTGCTGAATTTTGCAGCACACATGAAAAGATGAGTGTAGGAAAGTGGAGTATTATGTAGTGAGGCTGGTTAGGCTTCACTGTGTAATACTCTCACAATACCCCAAAGCAGCCGCGGCCTGTGCAGGTAAGAGCAGCGGGCCGGGTGGGGGGGATTTCGACAGACGAGGACGAGGGAAAGTTAATAATTTATTTAATTTTCCCTCGTGGTTGTCTGTCGAATCCCCCCAACCCAGCGCCACCACCCCACTGCTCTTACCTGCACGGGCCACTCCTGCCCCAAAGATGGTCCTTGGATTTACAGTAATTAATCTTTAACTCAGTCCTGGTAGCATGGCAAAGAGCAGTAAGGCTTTACTAGAGGAACATGTGTTAAGCATTTCAGAGTACCAACATGGGCGATAAGTAATTCTCACGCATCAAAAGAAATCAGACCTAATTCATAAAAATAAAGCAGATTTTTATATAACTTTAGACAGTGAAACAAAGATAATCGCATAAGTATAACCAGAATTATGGATTTTAGAAGGAAAAATAAATCAGTGCAAATCAATACTGAAAAACTTTAGCATTATGGTTAGTGGTAAAAAGATCTAGTGGAAATCAGACACTTGCAGGTTGAGTTTCGTGGAACCCACTGGGGGTAAGGTGATGTGGGTCCCAGGACCAGGCCACGACAGTCAGTTGAATTTTACCTGGCTCGTGGGGCCTTGGTGCATAGTGGCTCTGGCTGTCCCTGGTGCTGAAGTGGGAGATGCGGGGGAGCTGGTTTTACCACTGAGATGGTGCTAGCGAGGAAACAGATGCAAAAAGTCAACAACGGGGCTACTGCAGTGGTTGGTTGAAGGTGCTTTGGAGTTACCTCATTTTTCAGCATCAAGAAAAGATAGTGGTACCCAGTCCGGCCACCAAGAAGACTTGGCAGAGGTAAGGTCAGCTAAAAGTTCTTTCGAGGTCAGGGGGTGAATGGTAGCCACCTGAAACTTGCTGGAGGTCAGCATTACATTGCCCACAATGCACTGGACCATTTACTTTTGAGCGATCGCTCGGAGGGCCCCATGGCCAGCGATTCTATGGTTCCGAGATGTTGTTTTTTACCTGCGGACTGCAGGGAACTAGTGCCTCTAGTCCAAGGGAGTTTGGAGTTGCCTTTGGCTCTCAAAGGGGTCCCTCTGTCTGGGGGAACCGGTTTTTGGTCTGGGACGAGTCGCAGTCATTCAGTATTAGGATGGTTGCCACAGTTGCAGAGTATCATGCCTTTGTTTTGTGCAAGTCCTGGAGTCGCAGGTTCGGGTCTCTTTGTTCTCTGTTGCAATTGGAATCAGAACTGAGGTTCTGGTGCCAGGGTTTTCCCTTAAATCCTAGATTTAGGGGTAGTAGGGGTGTGGTTACAAGTGGCCAATGGGCTACTAGCCCCAGCTGCTAATCCGCCCCTGAGGCTACCACATCCGGGGGGGTGTGTGTCACCTTTTCTATCGAGAACCCAATATTCTGCCACTTTTAAAAATGGCAGAAACCTTTCTTGGCTGTACAGACCAGGCAGCCCACCGTAGGGGTGTGGCTAGCAGTCTGGGGGTGTACACCTCCTGACTCTATAATTTTCCCACCTGCCTGGATGCAAATGTGCCAGGCGGAAGGGGGGCAGCTGTGTCCTACTATGGGAGGCAGTCTGGATGGATATCAGAGGCGGTGAAAGCTTTGAAGCTCATCGCCTTGATGTGCCACTTCATTGGCCATCTTGCAAGGGAGGGGGTGTCACCTCTTTCCCCCCCATGCCACTGTTTCTGACTCCTGGGAGAGTTCACACCTCCTGCCAGGGGTCACATTCCTGTCTTGGGGGCAGCAGCTGCGTGCTGTCAGCCAGGGCAACGGAAAGGCCGGAGCAACCTGGTGGGCAACCTCTAAGGTAGCCACCTGGGTGAATGCCACATCAACTCTGACACGAGAATCATGTTAGGGGTGATGAGGCAAGTTGTTTGATACCAAACATGACATATTTTGGCAGTACCATCAGGGGTGCCTGGGTTCCAGCATATGTTATCCTATGGCCCACTAATCACTTATAGTATCCCTTACTGAAAAGAGGCTACTATAGGAATATATAAGCATGCACTTATATGTCCACACCTTTAATATAAAGCACCCTGCCTTCTGGGCTCAGGAGATCTTCCTTAGGGGTGACTGGCATATATTAAAAATAGTGCTGTGACCTTGCCACATGGTGAGGGCAAATTTTTATTTTGTTCTTTATTTTAATGAATTTATTTATTCATTGAGTAGTAACATTATAATAATCAAAGAAGACAGTCCAAAGATAACATAACACATTTTCCTTCTTGCAAAAATGGCAATACACGTATACATTTCATGCCCATGTAAGGAATGTAGTAAAGTGTACACAGACAAAGTGCAAGCAGATTAAAAGTGCTTCTGATGGAAACAGTCTGTAAAAACCTTATAGACGTAAATAAAGTTCATGCATATGGAAAAGATCCAAAAAATACTAATATATTCCTCCCCTGAACAAAACAACAAACACAATAGCAGCAGATGAGACACAATAAAAGTGCATTGTGCCGAAAATTAACACCAATTCACAATATATTCAGGGCCGGCAATGGAAAATTAGACTGGAAGATCTCTACCCAGCTCTAGGCAATTAAAGTAAGCAGCATTTGAAACAGTGAAGTGCATGAGTGCATCGTTTCAATCCAGTTTGCCTATACATATATTGCAAAGATACCACTCTTCCATTTCACCGCATTACAACCGGTGCAGTACCAGACATAAAGTGCATAATATGACCATACTATTAACGTATGTGGCTAGCGGACCCCAGACAGATGTATGCCGTGCTAAGGCACCAATCTGCCGAACATATGCCTCCTCAAAGGCCGAGGTTCTCTTAAGCTTATCAAGCCAGCTTTTAACCATAGGAACATTTGTGGACCTCCAATATTGGAGAATCAGAGATTGAGCAACAGATAAAGCAGCGGCTAGAAAGTATTGTACATGCATATTAAGTGTCCGAGTTTCAGGCGAAACTCCAAATAAAATGATGAGGGCAAAGTTGAGTACCAGCAGTTTACACTGCTCCCAGTCGGCAATGGCAGGACTGCTGTCATCTTTTTACTTGGGTCCCTCAGGTTGGCACAAACAGTGCTTCAGGCCCTTTTGACCCCTTTCACCCCCATGCCCTGGGTACCACTGGTACCATTTACCAGGGACTTATAAGGGGGTTAAAGTCCTAGCCAATTAGGGTTACCACCTCACACATATCAGTTTCAGGGAGAGAGCACAGGCACTGGGACCTAGTGCACTTTCAGAGTCATAACCATCAGAATTGGAGAAGAAAGCAGGGGTGACCATAATAAAGGGCACTTTCTGACAATGAGCATGTCTCTAAGGATTGCTTTTGATTAGGAAGGTGCCTCTTCCTGTGCAAAACAATCCTGTCCATAAAGCAGGTATCCTTGTACCATGGCGCAAGGGTGTCTGTGAGAGAGCAGAAGTACGCCATATCTGAGTAGATATGGCACGTTTTTGCTCTCTCCCTTTCACACAACGCAACAAGTTGCCTTACTGTGTTGCGTAGTGTGAAAGGTTAATAAATGCAGGTCTTGGTGACAGTCCATGTAACATATGCTTTTCTGCTGGCTTTTTACAGGGTTAAATAACAATTCCCCATTAAGTCCTATTGACTTTAACTTGGCTTTTCATGAGAAATATGTCAGGCCTACAGACTTTGCCAAAATATTTCATAACAGACCAGACATACGGAATCTGACTTAGCGTTTCCCAATGAGCAACTCAGGCCTATATACTTTAAAATTTGCTTGTCACCATAACCAACTCTGGCCTCCTATATTGAACATAACCTTTCCCACAAGGCAACCATTAGGTAGCCAGAAACTGATAAATATGTACAAAATTAAAGCTAGCAAAGCCAGTATATGATATCATTGACTTTTGTACCATGCAAACGGGTGCCAATAACAAGGGATTGAGAGGAATCTTGATGTAAGGGAAATGCACAATCACTTTTGTCTCAAAAGCTCTCAGGCATAACAAATAAAGCATTCTGTAATAGAAAGGGAAGCTCTTACCGTGGCTTAAGAAATAAAGAAATTCAACAACTTTTTTTGGGGAAAAAAAGTTTGAGCAAAGACAGACCACAAACCACTTTGGGAAATTTTCAGTAACAAGGCATTAGACAACGTGTGTTCGAGAATTTCCAAGTGAGTAGGTTCTTTACAGGAATATGATTTTGAAGTGGCATATCTCCCAGGAGTCAAAACTGTTTGAGATTGTCTGAGTAGGCTACGTGACTGAGGTGGACACAGATAATGTTGCTGACTAGTGGTGTGAGGTGAATGTGTGAGGTGGTGGGAGGATGTATCATTCAAGATGAATGGTTATGAGGAATGAGATCAGCCAAAATCATAGTGGAATTAGCAGAGTGGATTGGGAAAGTGTGGCGTTTTAGGAAGGAACTCAGTGAGGAGAAGTTGCCTTTTGAAAAGTTCAGGATCAGATGGCTGTGGTGGATGGTCTACTTTTTAGAGAAACCAAACTGGTTACCCTACTTCGTATTAAGTCCAAACTAATGGATCTCGCCCATGAGGGATATTTGAGGATAAGTAAAATGAAAGAAAGGTTGAGTAGTGAGTTTTGGTGGCCAGGACAGGACCTTATGGTTGAAAGGATTGTTAGGGGTTGTATAGAATGTCAAACCAGTGACAAAGTCAAGGTCGGGACTTCCCCTCTGGAATGCAGAGAACTTCCTTTGGTACTATGGGAGGCGGTTTATTTGGAAATTGTAGGTTTTCTACAAGGAGGGAAAGATCTTATTTCTGTTATTGTTCTGGTCAATTTGTGTTCTTCTTGGCTGGAGTTGGAAATTGTTATTGATTTGGCAACAAATTCTTTGATGAAGGTTCTAGACAATTATTCATATGATAAAGTTTTCCTAAGGTGTTTCTTACGGACAATGTAGTGCAATTAACCATCAAAGATATGGAGGAATTTTTAAGACAGAGAGGTATCAAACATAAAAACATCTCGATACTTTACCTAACTAATGCAGTAGTGGAAAGGTTTAATCGAACTTTGAAGCAGAGCATGCATTTGGCAAAATGTAATACCTTGTGCTAGAGGAGAGAAATGCTCAAGAAGATGTGGGCATACAGAGTAACCTACAATGTTCAACAGGGAGGATGCCTTTTGATCTCTTTAGAGAGAGGAAATCTAATGCATTTCCATCACCAGGGTGGATGTGTTGGAACAAAGGGGAATGAGACCAAAATCCACAGGGAGAGTGGAGAGAGAGTGAGAGAGAGAGAGAGAAAGAGGCAGTTGGAGAATAAAACAGAATTTCACAGGAGGAAAGTTGTTGGCTGGAATAAGATTGGTGGGGGTGACAAAGTTGTGATAAAAATTCCCACACGGAATTCTCCACACTCAAAATTTACTCGTCCAAAGAGAGTAATTGAATCATTTGGAAGGTCCATAAGAAAACAGGACAGAAGAGTGTGGAATTTAAGTAGAATAGCTAAGTGTGGACGAGTGAGGATAGACAATTTGGTTTGGATTAAGGAAATGGGAGATCGTGGAGGATTAGGTGGTCATAGAAGTGGGCAAAAAAGGGTATCAAGGAAACCAAAGGATTTAAATGATTGTCTTTGTGGAAAATAGTTTACTTTTCCATTTACATCTGATGATGTTGTATGTAAATAGTGTTTTGTTTATATTAGAGTATTCTTATAGTCATCTGTGTATTTCTATAGGGGGAAGGTGTCGGATTGTGGCTGAGCCAGGGAAATATGACAATTCTTAAAGTGTTGTAAGGAGTAGTTATCACAAACGTGACAGTGGATCTGCACTTCGTATATGTTTACCCTAAAATTGGTACCTGACCAGTATATCTAGGGCCAAGTGTGGCAAAACTATAGTGGCACTACAGACTTACACTGTGTGGCACTACAGACCTGCACTATGACTGCCCACTCACATTACAAGGCATACAACAGGTTGGCACCAATCCTGAAGGGTCTCTTCTGTGACAAGTCACCTGCACACAAATACCGGGCTGAACTTGACAGTACTCCCACATGCTTAGCCAGCACACGTGTGTTCATGTGTTTGCATGTAAACAGCCCAGAGGCTCATACACTAGCTGCCTAGCAGCAGCATTATTTTGAAAGGCAGACACAGAACTTTCAGTTCATTTCCAGTGAATTTACCATGAGTGAGATTTGGTTACTGAGACTTGCTCACAGTAAAAGTCCAAAACCAGGTAGTCAAAAAGTGAAAAATCCAGGCATATTAATTGAACGGAACCCACTTTGCCACGGGACCACTCCACAATCCAACACTTTCCCCGCTGTTGCTTATGTTGGAGTGGGAATAGTAAATCAGACCCCCACTAAAGTCCAACACATTCCCTACTGTTGCTCTGTTTGGAGTGAGTGTAGTACATCAACATCCTCTTCCCTCGCCCTACTGCCCAGAATAAAGAGAGCCAGATGCGGTGGACGCTCCTTTTCCTACAACTCCGCCAAGCTCTGGAATGCTCTCCCCCTCCGTATGCGGACGGAGCCCAATCTCCTACCCTTCCGCAAACTCTTAAAAACCTTACTTTTTAACAACCGCTGATTCCTTTCCTTGTCTGCGTCTGTCCACAGCGCTGGGATGCCTCAGGGTAGCTATCGCGCTATATAAATGTTTTTTCCATTTCATTTCATCTGACCCACCAAGTCCAATACTTTCATTACTTTTGCTCAGGTGTTAGGGGGGAAAAGTAGATATTTACATCTTCAAAGTCCAACGCTTTCCTTACTGTTGTGCAGTTTGGCGTGGGAATAGTAATTCTGACCACTTCAAGGTACATCACATTCCCTAATCATGCATATTTTGGAACAGGAATAGTAAATCTGACCCCTCCAAAGTCCAGTATTTTCTCTACTCTGTGTGTCAGGTTGGAGTGGAAATCAAAAAGACCCCTCCAAAGTACACCACTTTGTCTACTGTTGCTCAGTTTGGAGTGGGAATACTAAATCTGGATGTAAGTTCAAGAAATTACCAATATTGTGAGAAAGTTCCTTATAGTTGAGCAACTGATTTTCTTCTCCAAAGTGAAATCGTTTTTCTGCTATTGCTATATGCATAGTTACTTTACAGGTGGGGATGTTGGAACTTACTGGACTTGGTAAAATTCTGTTTGTTGCGTAGGTTGTGACCTTTCCCTTTGGGTAATGCCTTCAGTTCCTGATATGGTCTTTGTTACTGACTTTGCAGTAACAGTTTGTGTCAGTTTCCTGAATACGCTATGTGTCCTGTTCTGTTTCTAGTAAATTTGCAGTTATGGCCTGCTCCTTTTTATCTAAGCTTTTAATCAACTCTATTAACTCTTGCCTCAAGGCCCGTAGTTTCAGCTTCCTTCTCCACTACTCTTTTAAAGTTTATCATAGTATATCAATCTCCTTATTACATTCTTGTCATTTTGGAGATACTTTGCGTATCTAGTGAGCCTTTAATTGCCCTCCTTCCCCCCTATGTCTCTTCCTCCTCCTCCTCCTCCTTGCTCCCTTTGTGAGTAGATAACAATGTTATATGGAAAGTTATTTGCTTGGGCTTACCCCATCTGGGATACAACTTGAATTGTCTTTGAAACACAGACACTGTTGAAAATCAAGTAATGGCTGGTGAAAATGTAAACAATTAGATGTTGCACATGGCCATTGCATCTATCTTCCTCCTAACGGGTATGAGTTTATAGACCAGCCATGCAGGTTGTGAAGGCGAAGCAGAGAGGACCCATACAAGACATTGAGGGGCCAAATATAGATTCTGCAAACATGTAAACTTTACAGGAGCTCGAGTCATGTCACTCTTCCCTATCTTACCCGAGGACAGCCTCAGTGTTAGTTATGTCCACTGACATGCCAGGCAAATACTCTAAGGAATGATGGATTTACAATTAGATGGGGTGTTGAAAAGGGGAAAACAGTGTGTCAGTATGGCTATCCAATCTTATTTCTTTCAAAGAGTGAGTCTGGAGGACGTGGGAGCATAGGGAGGGAGAAGGTGGAATATAAAAAGCAGACTAGAATGAGTTCAACGGCAATAACCCTTTGCTTCTTCTCTATATACAGCTCCTCTTTGATTGCTGTTAATCGATACTGTAGGAAATCTGCCTTTTCTGCGTGGTCACTCCAGATGTTTTTTCTTTTACAGACCCTATATTTTTGCTAGCTTAGCAACTCTGTGTGCTTTACAGCTGCTAACCAGTAGTAAAGTGCCTGTGCTCCCAGTTTAAACATGGTTGAAATGGCATACTCTCAAATAGCATATTTAACTTGCCCATAAGTCTGTAGTATATGGTACCTAGTGTACCCAGGGCCTGGAAGTTAAATAGCATTAGTGGACTGCAGCACCTATTGTGCCATCCACTAGAGTAGCATTGCCAACATGGCTTCAGGCCTACCATTACAGCCTGACTGTAGCAGTGTAAAAACTGCAATTTTAATTGTCAAAATAAAGCCCTTTGAAAGGGTAAAATCTCCTTTTTAATTATTACTGAATCACCGGTAGTTAGGGCTTGTAGTCCACAGGCAGAATGCGTGGTATGTAAAAGTAGGACATGTAGAAATTTAGCACCCAAAAGCTATTTTCACTGTGGCAGGTTTAGCTGTCCTAAGTGGAAAACAAGAGTGCAGATTAAAATACTAATACTATATCTCTGGAATGGGACCAGCTAGAAAAGCAACTATTTCGAATAGTTACTAAAATTCTAATTGTGAAGTTGGGTTTTTCATAAATAATAAGAAAAATTGAAGTTTAGAAAGATACCTTTTCCCGTGCTGAAGTTCCTGGAGGCCAATTGATATTGGGTCTCCAGCTTCTCTCCGCTAGTAATTAGTAATGAATAGGTGTGAAACGCCTCTATGAGCAAACAATAGGCTGGCCTAAATGGGCAGTGATGACTCCTCTGAACTCCATAGCTAGGGTGGGAGCTGTGGGCATTCTCTTTGACACAAGCTGCTTGAGTGTCAAATCCTGCTTGAGTGGTTTCTGAGTTCAAATACACCATGTGGTACACACTTGAAAGGGGAGAGAACAGGATGCCTAGACAATTCTTGTGGATCCGCTGCCTGGTTGCTGACAGGCTCTGTTTTTTTCCTACTAGACTTATGTTTCTGGGTTTGGTGTGGGTACAGTGGCTGTCTTAAACTGGGTTTTAGTGTTAGATGTAGAAGGACACAAGGATTATCGAAGTACACTCCTGACATATACCCCCAGCTCTCAGAGCCCAAGTTTAGTGTGGCCAAAGATTTTCACCATCTTGAAAATACCCAAAGTGGGAAGGGTTGGCTCTGGGACCTTTTACCCCGTTGGTTAGGGCATGCACAGGTCTCACTCCCACCCACTAGCCAGTGCCAGGCATAAATGTGGCACTTCTAGCCACCCACTGCAGAACATGTTTTGGACCTGAAGAGGTATGGATCTACAGTCTGTGATCTGAGAGGAGTCCTGAAGGACTGGACCTGGTCCCTCTTGTGCCACTCTTGTAGGACAAAGAAGTGGATTCCAAGGGTCAGTTGGCTGACTTCCTATGTAGCTACAGGGAGACAACAAGCTCCAAGAGGCCTTTTCCTGGATGTATCCAGCTGACCAGTGGCAACTGGACCTGGTCTGGAGTATGCTGTTGGCCTTGTGAGTCTTTAAGTACCTTGCCTGATGTCCTGTGAGGCTTTAGAAGTGTACTCATCTGGTGGATTGGGACTTAAAAGACTAAGCCAAAAGGTAAAATCTTTGACCAGCATGAACCTTGTTGGTGAATCCACCCCACTCTCTATCATGGCCAGCCTCAAACTGCACCTAGGTACGGGTGTACTGCAGCTAATGACTATGATTGGTGTTTTGTGCCTTTTGGCGCTGTTTCTACTTATATCTTTAAATTTCAAATTTCTGGTTCCCCTTATTGGATTTTTGTCAGTTTGCTGTCATTTTGTTTATTACATTTTATTTTATTCTAATTCAGTTTGCGATTTTTATTGATTTCCATTTTGACGTTATTACTGTTTTGGTACAGACTTAATACTTTATGCGTTGCCCTAAGTTAATCCTTTCTGCCCTGTGCTATAGCTACCAGGGAGTTGAGCCGAGGTTAATTTAGTGACTTGGAAGCCTCACCCTGACAAGGGTTGTGATAATTCCTTGAAGTGGGCAGTCACCCACCACAAATAATAATTCAATTTCTTACACTTACAGTAATTCTGAAACTCTGAATGAGAACGATTGTCCGTCAATGAACTGCATGGCTATGAGATGTTACTGAATCCATCTGCTTCACCACGTTATGGTAGTAAGCGTTGAGTAATTAAATCTTGGTATCTCTCTGCTGAAAGTGTCTCCAGAGGAGGTGCTCAGTTTGGTGAAATGGCAACAGTGTACACGAGTAAGAAAGAGAGAAAGAAGGCAAGAGAGAGTGTGTGTGTGTATGTGTGTGGTCAATATAAGACCATTGTACCCTTGCTTCATCAATATATTAGAAGTCAGAAAATTTGTTGGGATTGCACGCAGGACGAAATAAGCAAGAGGCAGTACAGAGATAGTGAGAGGAAGGCAGGCGAGTAAGAGACTAGGAGAACAACCATGTAAGAAACAGGGTTACTGGTTGAGGGGGGTGGTGAAACCCTTTTCAAGCAGAAGACACAATCCTTGTCAGGGTAAAGTGACAAGCAAACCTCAAATTCACCTGTGCTCCCTCTGGTAGTTTGACACCGATTAACTTAGAGGCAATGTGTAAAGTATTTATGAAGTGCTTCAAACAGTAATAAAGTGACAACACAACACAAGAAAAACACCACCCCAATTTAGAAAAATAGCATAAAGTTTAATAAATAAAACAAGACCAAAATAGCAAACATTTGATCAGTATAACCGGAGATATGGAATTTAAAAGATTTCAGTGAAAATAGCACCAAAAAGCACAAACGGGTAACTGTAGATATAAAGTTGTGGTAGATAGGGACAAAGTCACAATTTCCAGCTGATTGTGATGGAGCGTTGCCCGGCTACAGGGACCCAGTTAGGCCCGCTGAACATGAGTACCTTAAATCCTGGTTGCAGAGAGTTGCGAGGTCCTGCATTGAGGATGCATTGCACAGTCGTGGTGATGCGTCGGTTCCGATGAGCTGCGAAGTTGCGATGCGAAGTCCTGCGTCATCGCCGAGGATACCGTCAATGAGGGCTTTCAATGTGAAGTCTGGCATCAAGGATGCGTTGCGTAGTCAAGGTAAATCATCGGTTCCAAGGAGCTGCGTGGCTGCGATGCGAGAACCTGCGTTGTTGTCGAGGCTGCCGTCGACTAGAGATTTGCAATGCAAGGGCCTGTGTTGAGGATGCTTCGCACAGCGGTGGTTCCAATGTGAGCTGCTAGGTCGATGCAGAGTCCTTGCTCTGAGAGAATCCTCGCTGCAGAGGTGATGCATCGATCTTGTCGGGGATTGCACCGTGCAGTAGAGGAGATGTGCCGGTTCTGCTGGATCCACCAATGGACTGGCAGAGCACATTCGGGCCCACTTCTAAGGGTCCAGGACTGAGGTGGTACCACTTGGCAGGGTAGGACTCACAGATGGCAGAGTCCAGGTGCTGGGTTCAAGGTTGTTGGAGCCTTCTGTCCCTGAGGCTCTAGTCAGGAGGCCAGCCAACTAGCCCTTGGAGTCACTCTGGGGTCCTGGCTCCAACAGATGCTGGTCCAGTACTTCTTACCCAGGCAAGAGGGCAGCAGACAGCTGGTCAGCACAGCGGGGCAGAAGTCCTTCAGAGAAGCAGTCCCGCAGAGTGGCAGGCAGTTGTTTCAGCAGTACAGCATTCCTTCATCCTGGCAGAGGAACCACAGGTCTAGACGTGTACTGAAAAGTTGGTGCCTGAGGTCCACATATTTATACCAAGACCCTCCATTCAAGTGAGAGAAGTTCTAGAGTTTTCTCTCTGAAGTGCACAGCTTTCCTGCCTCTCTTGCCCTGGCTCCAGATTAACTACAGGGGGTATGCAGCCCTTTGTGTGGAAGAAGGACACAGCCTATTCAAGTGTGAGCAGGGCTTTACCCAGCATCCCCTCCTGTCTTGCCAGTGATGGCCCATCCAGGCACATCAAAGCTCTTTATTGTGTGTGGCTGTCTAGGAAGAATACGCAAAGCCCAGCTAACAACTACACCCAGTCATGTGATCCATAGACAGGCTGCAGGCACCAAAAGCTAAGGCAGGAAAATGTCAACTTTCTAAAAGTGGCATTTTCAAAATTGTAATTTTAAAATCTGACTTCAGCATAAGAGATGATTTATCATTACCACTCCAAAGACACCAAACATGAACTGATTACCTATTCCCAATTGGAAGTTACAGCTTATTAAATGTAATAAGGTAACTCCAATGTCATCCTAAGATTCAGGTAGGACTTGCACAAGTGTAAAACGAATTTGAGAGTTTTTCACTACCAGGACATGCAAAACTTAAAAGTACATATCCAACCTTTTAAATACACTGTGCCCTGCCCTCTGGGAAGTCCAAGGTCTACCCTAGGGGTGACCTATATGTATTAAAAAGGAAGTTTGGGCCTGCAAAAGATTTATTTTGATAGGCCGAAATGGCAGTTTAAAAACTGCACATACAGGCTGCAAAGGCAGATCTGAGACATGTTTAGAGGGCTACGTAAGTGGGTGGCATAATCAGTGCCGCAGGACCATTAGTAGCATTTAATTTACAGGCCCTGGGTACATGTAGTACTACTTTAGTAGGGACTTACAAGTTAATTTATTAAATATGCCAATTCGGGATAAGCCAATTCTACCATGTTTTAAGGAGAGAGCACAAGCATTTTAGCATTGGTTAGCAATGGTAAAGTGCAAGAGTCCTAAGGCCAACAAAAACAAATTCAGCAAAAATAGGAGAAGGAAGTAAAAAAAGATTGAGGATGACCCTGGAGAGAGGGCCAAGTCCAACAAACTATATATGAGAAGGCAAGGTGGTGAGTGGTTGCATTGAGAGGATAAGGAAGGTAGCGGTTTGGGAGGTTGACATGGGGACTGATCCATGTGTAATGGGATGCAGTAAGGAGAGGAGGCTGGAAAGTGGGGGTGACAAGTAGTAGTGAGGAGAGGGAGGATTACAGGTATGACAGGAAGGCAACATGTTTAACAGTTGGTTATTTCTGCTCACATTACCTCTGGCAGGGATCTCAATAGTGCTTGGAGGACTCACCAGCCAACTTGGATACAAAGTGAGCATCTTCCACATGCCCTCATTTCGGTTTTGCTTTATTTTGAGGTTTAGATGGGTCTTGCAAACATACTACTTGTATTTATGTCACTACTTACAAATCATGTGTACTCTTGATGATTTCAGGTACTGCTCGTTGATAAGAAGCACATTCGCTGCAGCACGTGGTACACAGCAGGAAATGTATTACTGCTAATTCATTTTTGGGTATCCTGGGGCTCTAGACAGAGGACCTGCAAGAAGTGAGCACTATCAGTTTTGTAGCCTGTGGCTCCAGTGGGGATCGGTCACTTTGTGGCTTTAGGAAGAAACTGGGGCCAAAACCATTACTGACACTGGGAGGTCTCCTCTCTGACAGACTTCAGTAACAATTTCAATTGCCTTTCATCACACTCATCATATTTATCTAAATGGAAAAGCGTTGTTAGATCAATGTACATGAGCTGACTATGCCAATGTAGTTTATGGAAGCCCTGCATTGGAAACAGACAGGGATATGGAAAATGGTACTTACCTGTAACAATCAGTTTGCAGGTTGTAGTGGTGTAGATTCACATGCCGTGCACATTTCTGCCATCTAGTGTTGGGCATGGATGTTGGAAGTTGTTTATTTTCAAAGAAGAGGTTTCACGATGACTCCACCTTCAACTGTTTTGTTCCCTTAAGGGACAGTGTGAGCAGGTGTAGGGATGTAAATCTGTAAAGTCTAAGGGCCTCATTTACGAGGCCCTCGCAGCACTTTTGCGCCGCCGGAGTGTCACTTTTTTGACGCTCCGGTGGTGCAATGTGCCGCAGCAAATTTACAAGGCCACGCAAAGCCGCTTTACGTGGCTTTTCATGGTCTTGTAAATATGTGCTTCTTTCACGTAGAACACTGTTTGAAAGGGGCGTTCCATGGGTGTTGCTGTGGGTGGTCCCACGTAACACCCATGGAATCTGAAGCATTCCTAGATTTACGAGGAATCGTAAACCTGGGAATGCATCAGATTCCTACGCCCGCCCCAAGAGAGACGTAAGAGTGGCGCAACAAGGAAAAATACTTTTATTTCCCCTTGTTTTTTCCTCTTTCTATGCGTGCTGCATTCTGCAGCATGCATAGAAAGAGGAAAATGCCATCAATTATTGTTTTTGTGCAGGAAGGTTTCCCTTTCTGAACAAAAATAATCATACCTGCAATGTAGACACCCTTGCAACTTAACGCAAGGGTGTCTGCGTTGGCGCATGGCTGCTGTTTGTGCGCCGGCGCTAAGGACAGGAATGGGCCATATCTTGTAGCTACAGTGCATACCTGCCCTTTTCTTTTGATGCACAGCAGTGCACCAGGAAGGCCTACTGCACTGCTGTGCATCAAAAGTTTGTAATTGAGGCCCTATGTGTACTGGTAGAGAAGTATGCATTTAGGAAGACAGTGATTGTCAAACATGATACCTTGAGATTACATTTGGGGAGGTGCATGTGAATCTACAGCACAATGCGCTGCAAACCGATTTTTTCAGGTAATTTTTTCCATTTGCAGCCTCTGTTGCTGTAAATCACATACTGAGCACTGAGTGAAAAGATGTTTGGAATAAAGTTTTAAGCATAGTTTGCCCGACTTGTGTTTCTAGTAGTGCATGAATGTCCACACATTAGTGCTTAATGAATGTGTAGACAGAAGACCATGTACCAGCTTTACAAATGACTGTGCAGGATATTGCCTAGGAAAGCTGTAGTGGCTCCCTTATAGTGATCAAATATGTTCTAGGCATGGAGCATAGTGTATGCTTGACTTTGGCAAAGCAAAGCTAAATACATTTGACAGTATAAATGGCAAGGCCTGCATTGGAAATTGGTTTTACCTAGGTGAGGCTAATGAATCACTAAAAAGAGCTACTTGGTTTTCCTGACAGATTTCATACGATCAATGCACCACATACAAATTCTTTTAACATCTAGCATGTGTAATACACATTCCGATACAGAAAGGGATTGAGAAAAAAAGGGAGGGTAGGTAAATCAATTGTTTGACTGACATGGAAAGGTGAGATGACCCATGACAAAAAATGAGGGTTTGTTCTCAAAAGAACCCGATCTTCATGCACCTGAATAAATGACTCTTCAACTGCCAGGGCTTGCAGCTTACTTACCCTGAGGAGGGAAGTGATTGCTATGAGGAATTCATTGAACAAGATTGTAATAACTCAAATGGAGGTCCCATAAGCACAATAAGCACAATGTTTAAGTTTAATGACGAGGCTGATGGTTTCCTGGTGAATTTACCCTTTTTTAGGCCTTTCAAAAAAATGTAAACAACGAGGATTTTGAAGATGGACTGATTTTCCTTTGTTGGAAGTAAGTAGCTAACATGACTAGGTGTATTCTTATGAAAGAGTAAGCTAGCATGTCTTTTGCAAGAGGTTTGTGTTGCACAGCTGACCCTGATTATGCTTGTGAAGGTTTGGGCACAATGCTAGACTGAGTGTATTGGCATTTCTAGTAGTAGCGAGTACCATGGTTGCTTTGCTCAGGTAGGACCTATGAGGATTAGTCTCATTGGTGTTTGCCTCGCCTGTCTCACTACATATCAACTTGTATGGTAAGAGGGACAAGCTTAAGCAAATATCCTTAACCAATGGATCCATAGTGCATTGCCCATAGATTGTGGGCTTTGGTACCTGGAGGGGAAGTTTTGTCATTTTACACTTTTGCCTGCAGTAGGTTCCCTCAACAGTGGAAGTAATTGTGGGAGTACCCAGGCATTGATCTTCAATTTTTGTGTTTGTATATTTTGCTGAACAGATCCAAAAAGTTGTTATCCATTCCTGAGAAGTGTTCTGCCACGAGGAGGATCTAGTGATGAAATGCCCAGTGCCAAATTGTGTTAGCTTGGACGGATGTGTTGACTGCGTACCCCCTTGCTTTTGCAGGTAATACATGGTAGTCATATTATATGTACAAATGAGCACTCCTGTTGCAAATGAGTTTGAAAAATGCTCTCAGCACTAGGCGAACTGCCATCAGTTCCAGTCTATTATTGTGCAGTTGCTGTACCTGAGCTAGGACATGTGTGTGCCCACTGCATGAGGGAGGCGTTTGTGTTGCTCGTGACTTGTGGTTGGGGTTAGAGGAGTAACCCACCCTGTAGCAAGTTATTGTTCCACCATTGCAGTCTAGTCTGAACACTGGGCTCTATCAACACTAGATCTTTCCTCTCCTTAGTTCCTTCTAACCATTGTTTCAACAGACAGTCTTGCACAGGGTGTATGTCACAATCGGGTATTTGGGACTAGGGGAATGCAATACACCATAATTCTCAACAGTTTCCTTATCTTCCTTATCCTTCTCACTGGGAATGCGATGTCTGATAAAGGAGGAGGAACATTTCTAATGCCAACTTTGAGAGGGTTGGATTTTACCTAACACTGTACTTTGTATAGCTCCCGAGATCAGCTGTGTCTGTTGGTGCACAGGTTGGATTGTGTGGCACTGACGATGAACTCCAATGTATGGAGGAGTAAAATGGCTTTTCGAATGTGAGAGAGACATTGCTCTTGGCTGCTGCTCATTACCAGCGAATCATCCAAATATAAGAAAACATGCATGCCAGTTCAGCGAAGATGATCTGCCACCACTGCCAGGCATTTGGTAAACAATTGTGAGGGTAGTTGTAAACCCAAATGGTGGAGCTTTGAGCTGATAATGAAATCATCATTGAATGTGAAAATAGGCATCCTTGAGATTGAGGATCAACATGAATTCCTCCATGCAGAACAGTGGAATGAAGTCTTGGAGTGTAGTCATTCTGAAGTGCTGTTGGAGTGCTCTGATGTGATATATCGATTGTACAGTAGAAGGTCGAGTATCAGCTGCAAGGTCCCATCTTTCTTAGGGATGAGAAAGTACAGAGGCTGTTTCCTAGGGCCATCAGTGGTCTTAACTGATGCTGTGCTAGCATAATGGGATATTTGATGGGAATTCCAGGAAGTACTCAGGGGCAGGGATGTAAAGCACCTACTGGTCGGCGGTCATATCCACATACTGGGGAAGGAATAAACTGACAGATATTGAGTGACAGAGGGAATGTGTGAAAAGTCATTGGTTTGAGACAAGGCAACCCTTATTCTGGGCACCAGCAGCCTTTCTCTGGCTATTTCCAGTGACTCTACCTCTGGAGTATGTTTTTGTAGTCTGTGTTTCTAGAAAGAATTACTACCCTGATGGCTGGTGCTTTTGCCGCTGCATGCGTTTGCTGGTGGCGTGTGTTTGCTGGTGGACAAACCCCAACTTCTGAGGCGGTTTCATAGTCTGCCCATGGTCTTCACCATTGCTGTGTCCTTTTCACTGTTTACCAGCATGTAATCCACCAGTGTCAAAGACATGTTTTCCACCAAATGGCAGGGTGAAGAGGTGGTCCAGGATTACCAGGCAGAAGCCAGACATCTTAGCCACGGATGTCTGCCAAAAACAACACTGGTGTTTGTCTCACTTGAGGTCGAGGGCACACCTGATGTTGTTTCAATTCTCATTCCCTTTGGTATCATTTGTCTGTCTTTCTATACGTCTCTTGTAGGTGCTTGATGAGCTCCTAAATTTCCTCCCATTGGTGTCTGTTATATCTGGAGAAAAGACCAACAGAGTTGCAATGTGCCATTGTGTAGAAACTCCCACTGCGTCCCATGGTATTGATTTTCTTGTTCTTATCGAGTGAACGTTTATCACCTGTGGCCTTAGGGAATCCCCTCCTACGTGCTTTGTGTATGACAAGGGAACAGGTGGTCTATGTCCACTGATGCCGAAAGGCTCTTGTGAGGCTGCCATCTATTTTTCTCCATCTGCAGCGTGACAGCACTTGTTTCCACAAGGTATTTGAAGGTTTCAGATGCACACTTCAACAAGCTTTTAAGCATAGGCAGCTATTTAAGAGAACACTCCCTTTTCTGAGAGGATCCCAATAAGGAAACCCTCTTCATCCACACAGAGCTTAACTTTATAATGGTCTGCCACCCACCGGGTCGGGAGGGTTAGGCAAGATATTACTCCAAAGTTGGGACATTTGATGGGTTCCATTATAAGCATGGGGCAGTAGGCATGGGGGCTGTCATGTGGCTTTGGATGTTCTTCAGTAGGTTTCTGGTCTGAATCTGTATGGTTAGAAACAAATGAGGAGGGTGCAGGTGACAGAGCTGGCGGTAGTGCGGGCTCCCTAGGCTTCTTCTTTGTAATTAGTAAGGCCCTGTATTCCTCCAGCATTGCCTCTTTGGAGGTAAGATGGTGATTTTTGGGATGGGTCTGACCTAATGATGCAGGCCATGCAAGGATGTGGCCAGAGACAGGATTAATATAAATGATCCTTTGCTGTGGATCTGGTTGATCCCCCTGGATTGTGGTCAGTTGGAGTTAAGCTTGATTCTGAGGATGTCTTCAGAGTCAATCTTGGTTCCGAGACAGGCTGACCAGACTCATAGTGCGGAATCTGAATATCCCAGTGGTGAAGCTGGGGCGAGGAAGACGACTTTTAGGGTTGTGGTGCCTTGGGACCAGTGGGTGGCACTGACTGTCAATGCCTCTTTTTCGGCAGTTCAAGCTTTAAGGCTTGACTCTCTCAGCACTATTCCTTGCCCTGGAGTTGAGACCCAGATGAAACTCAAACCCTAGCGAAAGCATCCTCAGTATGGGGTGTATGCAAATCCATAGGTGTTGTCTTGGTCCTGGATATGATTTTCATTGATGGCCCTTGAGAAGTCAGAGTCATTAGAGGATACATATTCTGAACTCGTTCCCCATGCGTCCCGTAGCCTACTAGAGGCCTTACCTCTTTCACCGTCAAAGTAAATCCGTTTGACTTCCTCGAGGCCCTGCTGGTCAGTGGCCAGTATAACTTGGGTCTGGATCCTATAATACACCCGACTTTGGTACTGGATATTTTTTCTGAACAGCAAAGCTTGCTTTACAAGCTGAACTGGTGGACCTATTGTAGTACGTTAGGAGACACAGGGTACAGATATGATGTTGGTCCGAACACAGTAACCCACTATTGCAGTTGGAACAAAATATAGATGGTGTATTCTTCATTCACTCTGCTCACATAAGTCATTCCAATAGGAACTGCCCCAGGCTTCTTGATCCAATTTGGCTCCTCAGCAGTTGTAAGGGTTCTTCTGAGGCCGCAGCACAAAGATGTCAAAAGTGGGAGCTATTTTTCAAGTGTCTTGATGTTGACATTCTTGAGCTTCCTGGCTTTTATTGAGCGATGGTCCTAGAGTACTCAAGGATATATCTGAACCAAATGCCGATAAAAAACAGTCTAAGCTTGAGGATGTGTCCTGGTGCATTGTGGGATTCATGGGAGGTATCACAAGTTACTTCAAAGCTCTTCATTGACGAAAAACAACTTGCAAAGGCTATGCCCAATGCTAGATGACAGGAGGATACATAGCATATGATCTACAGCTTCACATGTTGCAAATATCCCATTACCATATCACGATACCCCGAGCTTAGCGGCCATGAAGATCCCAGCCTTTCTGTTCACAGACGATACCCTACTGGTATCCGATTCCCCTATGGGATTCCAAAATCTCCTGGGCCAGTATGGTGTCTTCTGTGAACAGAGAAGACTTGAGATCAACCTCCAAAAAACCAAGTGTATGATTTTTAATCCTTGCCACACAACCCACCCTAACCTGTCTCTGAATAATGTTCCCCTTGAAAGCATCCACACTGCTGAGTATTAAGGGACTCACCTTGACATAGACCTTTGGCTGGTCTGCCCAGATCTATAAGAGCAAGTTGAAGTTCGAACATTATGCAGGGGGCATCCTGAGGGGTTTTAAGGGTTCCAGCTTCCGACCAGCATCTCCGGCCATCCAAATCTTCAATCTACAAGCATTAGGCGGGACCCTCTATGGGGGAGAACTATGGGGCACGAGAGCTACCACACTGGAGGTGGGCGAGAACCAATTTTTACAATCTTTGGTGAATCTCCCAACCAGTACCCCACTCCTGCCATTACGGTTGGATCTCGACCACAGGTCCATTACCCATAAAGCAGCCCTTAGACCTTTGCTGTATTGGAGGTGGCTATGGGACTCGTGTACCTAGTTCTGTATCGGGCTGTATTAGAGGAGCTACTCAGGCAGTCTGGAGTTTCTAGGATTCCCTGGTTTGAGCACATCAAGACTTACTTGGCAAAGTTGGGATGTGAACATTTGTAGACTAACGCGGCACTAGCGGCCCGTGGTGGGAGTGCTGCCGGGCGCTGACGTGGGGCGGGGGGCAGGGTGGGGGTAGTGAACTACGGATTACGGCCGATTAGAGGTAAGTAAACATATAAATAAATAAAACGAATTTCGTTGCGGCGCTGCATCGCATTTGGCGATGCAGCGCGCACAACGAAATTCGTTTTATTTATTTATATGTTTACTTACCTCTAATCGGCCGTAATCCGTAGTTTACTACCCCCACCCTGCCCCTCCCCGCCCCACGTCAGCGCCCGGCAGCACTCCCACCACGGGCCGCTACTGTAACGCGGGAGCCATTTCCGGTGTCTAAGGCAGCATTTAAGGGGATTTACTGGAGTTATATAGATGGAGAATTGAGCAGAAACAGGAGTTTGGGTACCCTGACACTAGCCTTCTAGGAATTCAAAGATTATTTCCTTATGGAAGAATATATGGATTCCATTGAAACCCCTTTGGCAAAAACCCTGTACATGAAATTTCGATTTGGAACCCTACCGTCGCGCCCCTTCACTGCTAAATGGGGGAAACATGATACTAACCCATACCTGACCTCCCCTTTCTGTCCCCAAACCAAGGAATGCATCAATCATATATTGTTCTTCTGCCAGCGCGACCATAATCACAGGAAGAAGTGGATAACTACTGCTATTTAGGAGTATGGGGATTGGGGATTTTAGGGTTGTCTCCAGAAACCACAGATCCAATGCATCACCCTTGATTGTGTTTGCTCTGTCCTGCTTCTTAATGGGAGTATGGAGAATCAGACAGGGCAGTGTAGGGCCCTGAATACTGTATTACACTGTCCACTGCTATTGGTAATGTGACCCAGACAAATAATCTAGTTACACCTTCTAATTCAATGGCCTTCCTTAATGGCTTGTTATTTCTCCATTAGAATCCATACGTATAAGTCATATGGCTGTAGCCTGTTTTATTAAATCCTAAGACTAGCAATGTTTATTCATTAAGCACTGTTCGAAAATGTCCTTATGACAGATTTTTTAAAAATGTTATTGGTATTACTGCTTTTAAAGTTTTTATATATATTGTATTTATGTCAACTTTTATGGCAGCATTTGCTGAATAAAGACAATTATGATTATACCATTACTATATAAACACTATAAATGAAACACCACTACAAACAAAAGTACAAACACAGATTCAACCACAATGGCTTGGAAATATTCATATTGTGATTATCCTACTCATATTTGATTTATGTGTTTCATGAAAATGAAACAAAAAGGCACGTTGTGCAATCTGCCGTCTTTAGATCTTTTTCTTGTGAGCGTCTACTTTACTCAGTACTAAGATCCTTTAGGTGTGTATCTGAGGCCGAAAAAGTAGTTCATCAACAGTCAGCTAAAATAGATCTCTCTTATCATCCAGTCTCATGAGAAAATGCCCTTAGGTTGCCACTCAAGAGTTTATTCATTTCCACAAATCCAAGATTGCTCTGGGATTTGAAAACAAGATTTGCTGGAGTAAAGGGGGAAACAAATGAAGTTTCCAGAAAGTGCCCAGAAAGGTTGAATTAACTTCAAAAGTACTTTAAAAAACAAGTGCTGCTTTTTGTAGAGGAGTTAGTTTCATTTCACATTCATCCTTGTATTTTTCATCCCGAAAGGATGAAAACTTTAAGCAGATTCTTGTGCGCGCTGATACCCCTATCAATGAGAGATCATCATTTCTGCTGGAGGCGGTGGATCCACATTTTCTCCGAAGGTTGGCTGTATCAGCTGTGGTGTTCCATAACGGTAACGGGTATTGTAAGACGATGGGTGCAGTGAATCCAATGGGAAGAGAGTGCGCACTGCAGTCTACAAGAGATAAAAACAATTAGTTGTGAAAGCATTGAATGAACAAAGTTGATAAAAATATGTCAGAGCTCCTAATTGCTCAAAAGTACAAAGAAAACTGAAAGAAACAAAACATCACACTGCAGAAGAAGTAATAAGCACGGTCTCCAAGTGACCGAGGAAGGAAGGATATGACAAAATGACAACAATTATCCTTTAAAGAAAGGTCAGAAACGTACAGCTGAGATGGTTCACTGACCCTTACTTTGAAGTGAAGATGCATGGTGGCTTAAAAGCTGGGCAACGCTATAGAGGGTCTTCTAACTTCTGTGTAAGCTGTTCAAATTATTTTCTTTGCTATTAATAAACAGTTAACACGTCTGCTGGATGAGGTCTGAGGTACTGCTAGTTGACAGAGTTTCCGAAGTCCTTAAAACCACCTTACAATTTACCCTTACTGGTAGAAGGACTAGTGGGTGAGATGCTGTCTCTGACCAACCATCTTGTGCTCTGGGGCCGTTCCTTCATTAGAGGAGTTGAGGCACGGCTCTCGCATTAGGCCTTGATGACCTGGAACTAGGATTGCCTAGTGCATTGGGTCAGTCCATACTTGTTCAACATTCAGGATTTGGATTTTGATAACCCAACTTCACTTATCAATTGGAGAAAACATAGTTCAGTAGCTTAACATTTTCTCAAATTTTTCAAAACCACAATAACAGCTGCAGTATAAATTTTTAATTTTAACTACTTTTTTCAGTAAATGTAATGTTTAAGGTTCATATTTATAACTTTTTCAAATAAAATTGAGTTTACTAGTTAGGAGGTAAACCAAACTAGCTGTTGCATATTTACCCTTCCTTTATCTGGAGTTAAGAGTGAGTAGCAAACCAATTTGTTGGTATTTAGGGGCAGATTTACAAGAAACTAACGCAGCGTGGTGCTGCAAGTCATTTTGCTGCACTGCATTAGTTTCGAAGCACAGGGATGCAACATATTTACAACAAACTATCGCATCTCTGTGCTTCCCCCTGCACTGGCGCACACACTGCTGCCATGCGCTGGCACCCTTGCACCATGATGCAAGGATGCCTGCGTCGTGGGGAGACTGTTTGTTTTGTGCAGGAACGAGCACCTTCCTGCACAAAAACAATCAATTGAGGTAATTTCCTCTTCCAATGCGTGCTGTAGAATGCAGCACGCATTGAAAGAGGAAAAAAACGTGGAGAAATAAAAACATTTCCCCTTGTTGCACCTCGTCACGCCACCCCTAGGGTGGCGTAGCATTCAGACGCTTTTCCAGATTTACGATTGCTCATAAATCTGGAAATACATCAGTGGACATGGGTGTTGCGTGGGAACACCCACAGCAACACCCATGTCACGCCCCTAACACGCAAAGTGTTGTGTGAAAAGGGGCGATATTTACCAGCACAGGTAAAGCCACGCTAGGTGGCTTTACGTGTGCTTGTAAATATCAGGCAGCAGGTTGCGCTGCCGGTGCATCACGCAATGTGACGCACCAGCGGCACAAGGGGCTTGGAAATCTGCCCCTTAGTTCTTTGTTCCAGTTCCGGGATGACATGTCAATTAATCAATAATTGTGTGGTAAGCACACCTCAATGTCCGGAAAAAACTCAAGTGAAACCTCTAAATTTCCCTCCTCATTTCTCCTGAAGATCAATTGACAATAATTAAACAAATCAAGCCCATCCCAATTTCAGCAGCGTACCAAGTGGGCCTCAACAGAAAATCGAAGTGAAAAATTGTACTAAATAATCTTTCACTTCTCCAATTACTTAGTGGACTCATAAAAAAGAACTTCAAACACTATAAAAAACACACACATCTCCCCAACTATGGGAAAATAAATTGAAGTTGGACTTGTACAAATGACAAAAACATCTAGTAACCAAACCAACGGAATCCCCAGGTCCAACTACAAATTATGGAGAAAATATAAAAGACCAATTGAACATATCTTAAGAGAGCCAATCTGTCCCCTCATCACCTGCTCATACATTAGAGGCACTGCGGAGAGGAGAAATATAAGCTTCTGGAAACTTCAACAGAATATGCTAGCCATTTCCTGAAGGGAATCATGTTCTTCAAAATCAAAATGGAGTAGGTACACTGCTACAACAGCCTAACATGCCTTTTCTTTTTAGTTCCAGCCTAGACAGCGCTTGCGCTGTAGTGTGATTTGTTGCATGTACTTTGTGGGGTTTGATTACTCCCATCGTTTTGGATTGGTCGATTCGGTTGTCTTGTAAAAATACTTGCTTGTTGGTGTGTAATTAGAGTTTTGCCCCAGGACTTGTTAATTTCCGCTTGTCCCACTATATCATCTGTTTAGTGACTACTTTTCCCTTTCTCTAAGAACATTTGACCAGAGCGCTTGATGTTTTCAGTGCTCCAAGGTCCGTTTCTGTAAACAGAGCTGTAAATCATGTTCTTACCGCCTTACATTTGCTGTGCATTCAAAGACTGAGGTCAAATGTTAGAGGCTGTTTCCAAGCGCCCCCCCCCGCAGCTGCTTTCAAGCACCAGAGCAAATTTTCTTTCATTGACTTCAAAGTGAGAGGATTTTTCTCTGTCCCCTTTACCCCTCGTGCTTTGCTGCTTGAGCCATCCGACCACCTCCTCCCTTTTCGTGTGCGTTCCTTTTGTGAAAACGTCTCAATCTTTGGGCCAGCGGAGCCGTTTTCCCTTGCTCGTGACTGCAATAACTGCAGAAAAATGAGAGCTTGCTGTATGCGAACTAATCAGGAAGGCGCTTCCATGATGGCACAACTGAAGGCACAAAAGCAGGAATCTTGTGCAGCCATACTTCATCCCATCACTCATCATTAAGCACTAGGCGGCGGTGACCGATGAGAGACAGACTAAACACTGGCAGCCTCGTCCGGTTACTGAATCCTACCACCCAGAGATTTCCAGGGTACAGGTTTCACTTGCTGTACTCACCACACAGGCTAGGTCCGCTTTAATCAGGAACAGCCTGCCTGTTAAACTCATACTTTCCGTTGTGTGTAACAGAGTGCCAATGCAATCAAACACCCATTCCGCCCATTGTAAAGCCTCGGCCATCATAACAGGAAGCTTCTGTTCACCTCCTCCCTCTTCTTCATCCACCAGTGCATGCGAGCACGAGGAGTTCACCACACCTGCGGGGCTGTCACTGCGCCGCCCCATCTGGTCGTCAGGGCCGTTACAAACGGAGGGACTCGTGGCACCTACTACAACTCAAAACATAACCAATGGGCTCGGTTTCAACTGACAAAGGAGGCAACTCTAGGAAAATAAAATTAAAACATTTCAGAAACAGTGCTTCCAGTATTGAAAATGATTCCTTTGGAAACCACATACTTTCCTGGTACTTCATGTCTCTCGTACGGAGGGGCTTTCAGGGCTCTTCCTCTGGGGGGGGCAGTAGACAAGTGTGCACATAAGGAAGATACTGCCCTTAAATGTGTGTACACAAGAGGCACAGCTATGCCTTGACTGCTCTCGCCTTCTACCATCTTGATGATCCATTTTGTTATAAAATGTATCTGATGACTGAGTAGAAGTGCTAGGCTCCAGCTATGGCTGGTGGGCTCCGGTGCTGTGACGCCATTTCTGGGTGTAGCCTCTGACAGGGTGAGTGTGGTCACTAGGACACCACACCGGGCATGAGTTAATTTAGCCACAGCTGGCACGACTTTCCACTTCAGACCAGCTTCATAAGAATTCAAAAGAAGATCGAATAAAGTTATATTGATTGATTGAATTCAAAAGTGCCGCTAACAGCAGCAAGCACTCCAATGCAGCGCTGACAACATTAATTAATGCTCATCATCGTGAACAAATGGTGCGACATGATGTAATGCAGGGGCGCAACCAGACCTGAACTTCGGGCGGGGCTAACACTCTAAGCCAGGGCTAGCCCTAGCACTGGTCGCACACAGTGCAACAGTCTTTTTTGGCGCCCCCTCCCACATTTCCTCCTTGTCCATGAATTCCCTCACTACAACTCACCAACAATGCATCTCATCTCTCTATAGCACCTTTGTGACAAAAATTTCATTTTTTTATAGCGCTACTCATAGTTTACTCACACTCAGTTCTGTGATCTGCATGGTACACGTTCTTTGTAGCAGGCACATTAACCCTCTGCGCTGTGTGGGTGGCAGGAGTACCCATGTGAGTGCACGGTGAGCGATGCAACGGTGTGAGAGTAGGGTAAGAGGAGTGACTGCAGGGTGAGTGAGGTGACCATATGAATTTGGGTGCGGATGTAAGTGCAGAGTGGGACAAATGAATTTATGGTTAGTGATGGGCTTGTTTGAGTGAGATTGCAGATTGAGCAGTGAAGGGGACAGGTGAGTGAAGTGTCACATGAGTGCAGGGTGAGTAGTGTGCTCATGTGACTGCAGGGTGAGGTACAAGGTGAACAGCACAAGTGCATTGTGAGTGCAGAGTGATCACTGTGAGTTCAGGTTTAGTGTGTGAATTGTGTGAGTGCATGGTGATCAGTGTGAGTGCATTGTGATCGCTGTGAGTGCAGGGTGAGCGTGAAAGTGAAGGGCGAGAATGAGGAGTGAGTTGTATGAATGCAGGTTGCATTCCCAGACACTTAAAGTAACTCAGCATGCTACTGACGGCGGGGTAGGGTTTCAGATATAAGTTAAACTATTGCTATTATGGCATTAATCAGGGATCAAGGGTGGAGGAAATAAATAATTAAAGGGAACAAAGACAGAGAAGTCACATTGCAAATGAATACATACTTGTTTATTTATAACCCTATTTAGTGTCAAGACGAGGTCTTTGCAAGTTCTTTAAACAACACATGGCTGGCATTTTTCTTTTGGCAATCCTACTTTGTATTGCTTTCCATGAAATGCATTCTCACACTACGGCAGTAAATGTAAAATGCAAATGTAAGGAATAGGCAGAGTGGGGGCCGAGGGGGTACTGGAACCAGAAAAAAAAACTAAGCCTCGGTAACCAGTTTACAAAGGTATGTAAATATGCAAATGGTCTTTAAAGATCTGTGAAAAACTCAGGCGTGCTGGAGATAAGACTCCAGACACTGCCCAGCCGAGCCCACAGCAGCTCGAGCCCGGGCTGAGACACAGAAGGCGGGGGGGGGGGGAGGAGGGCTGAAGCCCTTTTAGCCCTATGGGCGTTGCACGCCTGATGTAATGTATCATGTAAAGAAAACATATGATGTACGCACAGCATTTCAAGCACATATTAAAAGAGGGCTGAACCGTGCCAACGTTGATAAATTATTTTGGCCGGCACAGTTTTGGTCCCATAAAAGTGGAGAACTTACATACCACATTCATCTTGATATTTTTGACAAAAATGTGGGCTCTGTGTGCTTTTCAGTTCTGTACTTAAACTGAACTATGCTGCTGTCCTTTTCCCGGTTTTGAATTATTAATGTTTAAAAACGGGGGGTAGGTGGGTTTCTGCTTTTAAATCTGTAAAGTGTAACTCAGTTACCCGTTTGTCGAATAAGAGCTAACCCTCAGGGATTAAAAATTGTGTTTTTATTAAAGATTGGGACATAGTAATTTCAGTCAATTGAGGGCATTTTTATAGCCAGTCAAGGCATTCAGATGTTCGAAGGACATATGCACGAGTTGATTATAATTCTGTAGCCTTGAAGAATAATGGGATGCTACATTCTGATTTGACAAATACACGATTTCAAGGGAAATACGTGTATATTATTTTGTGGTGTAATATAAAGGTAAGGAATTCATGCTACTGAAAGTGTTGCAGAGCGCTGAAGAGCATATCTACAAGTAAGTGCTTCATTGTTAGGAACACAGACCATAGCACATACAGGGTGAGCTGGAAGGTAACAATACAAGGTTAGCATGTAGTCAAAATCATGACAAAAGAGTGCAGGCTTTATAAGTTTTTCAGTAGCTTGATATTTTTTTATCTATAGCCTTCTTACTCTTATATTGGTTAGATTATGCTGACTTGTGTTGACTAACTTTCTGTAGTGACTTTTTTTTTTTTTTTTTTACAATGAACTGTTAATAAACATGCTTGCATGTTTTATGGAAAGGTTATGGGTCTGCGAAAAGCATGCAATATCCTGTACACTGGGCAGTCATTTCAGATTCAGTGGGCCTTGTTCTTAATTGTTTTGGCACCGTATTTATATATTTATGCATATGTATTTAATAGTACCATAGGCATCATGTGGCCAAAAAGCAACTTTGCATTGCTGAGTGATGCTAGGGGACTCTGATAAATGGTCCCAAAGGACAGGTGTCCGAGTATGTTTGATCCATACAGACTCCCTTGGCCGCTCACCATTTATTGAGGCCAATGCTGTGATCTGAGATAGGGTTGCAGGTTCTTTACTTCTTTGGGATTGGGAAGTTTTGGCAGGGCGTCTTAGGAGAACCTGACTGAATTAGAGGACTCAGTGAATAAGCTGATTTTCAGTGCTTTTTTATAATGTTCAGCTGGGGAGTGCCCTTCTGTGGGGTTCAAGCAAGTCGAATTACCCTCTGTTTCTTCTGTCTGTTTTGTTAGACGTGAGGTTCTGACTAGAAGAAGAATGGTAAGGTAACTTTTTAGAGGAATTCAAGCATTTGTCCACCAGGGGGCTTATACTCACTGCAGAGCACTGTAAATGCAACCCTTACTTCCGATGGGAACCTATGGAAGTGTTTTACAGCTGGCTAATTATGGTCTGACTTCCTTATATATAGACGGATTCTAACCACTTGGTTTCGTAAGCTCTGCAGTTAATGAAAATGCTTCTTTGAGACCAATGTAGATCATATAACGGCTGTCTAAGACTGACAGCATTGGATGTAATGTTTGACTTTGAAAATCAAACATTTGTGAATCAGACATCCGTTTCCATCCGCTCACCTCTGGCAGAATTGGGATAGTGTATCACTGGTTTTTGGTGTAGAGCAATTGGCGCCTCATACGTCCAGTGTCATCACTGCAGTAGGGAATAAACATGCAACCATAATACAGCTGCAGTGCGGCATGACCCAACTACTGTTTAGTAGGAGATGTGGAGCTGGAGCTCCCAGTTACTAGAGTGCACTGCCATTGTTTTGGTTCTCTGGGTCGTATCCAAATAATGAATTCTGTTACTGAGCACTGTTCATGAGGTACACTGCTTCTGAGTGAACCATGAAGATATTTTAATTCACAAATGTCATTGGGGCACCTACATGGAAATACCACAGAGGCCAAGGAGATAGGAGCGTTTTTACATTATGTTTCCATAATGTTGGACTAAAATAGCGATTACACAGGCAAAAGTAGGTTTTGACCCCATCTGTATTGTCTCGGGTTTAATAAATAAAAGACAAATGAGGGGGATTATAATCATAGAATAGGGAATCAACATCCTGCACTTTAGCCACCTGTTCAATATGGGTCGTCTGTAGATGTCTTTGGGGTGTATTAACTACTGCATGGTCAACCTGGTACGGCTTCAGTCTCTTCTCGATTGATTTTAGGAATAACCTTGTTTAATAGCAATACTTTAGTATTGTTAAATTAGATTATGTCATTAACTTGAAGGTAGGACTAAACAAGCATTGAAAATGCAATAGGTCTCGCCTTTGATTAAGTTAAAGCCATTTGCTTTGCTAATGGTATTGTATAGCACAGCAAATGGCTTTAACTTAATGAAAGGCGAGACCTATTGCATTTTTAATGCTTGTGTCAGGGTGCTGTCTCTTAGGAAAGCACGGGGAACATGTGTCCTTGTCATCACACTTACTCCAAGGGTAGCGTGTTGTCGTTCTACCCATTAGGCACCGCTGTGTTCCTACATGCAATATAAAAGGAAACTGTGGTGTCCCGGAGGTATTTTATTTTTTATGACACACTAAAGCCTCAAAGTCAGAAGCGCAGGTGGTAGACTGGCATAGGATACCTTTTTGTGTTGTTTTGTAAACAATATACATAATGGCATAAGTACGGCCATTGAAAAACAACAGCAAAAGATCTAGGTGACTGCAAGCTGACGGCAAGCGTAGTTTGATCAAAATATGCAAACAAGTAAGGGTACGGTTCTATCAGTAACTAGCAGCCAGGAAGGAAATGCATAGGCACTATGCACACCAAGTTACAAACATGCAAGCGGTCTAGGCATGGATAGAGGTATGGCCATGAAAGTATGTCTATACGGAAGTAGCCAAAGCTCCAAACTCATGTAATCAGTTCAGCTCAGTGCTTTAAATGGGCCGGTACTCACCGGTACTGAGTACCGGCACTTCTTAGATTTATCACTCTGAGTACCGGCACTTCTCTACTGCCGTGGAGAGTACCGGTACTCATGAAAAGGTTGGCTCATTGTTTGTGGCTGGTGAGTGGAACGTGTCTCTGGCAGCCAAGGCGCCGCTTCTGCAGCCTCCGATCTGAGCCCCAGCTGAGCTACTCAGCAGGGCTCATTTGAATAATGTCCGGGTGCTCACCATCACTGTGTGCTTGACAGAGCAGGGTCCATTTAGGCCCTGTGCTGTCAATCACATTCACACTATCCTGTGCATTTGTGCAAACACAGGAATCATGTCAGTGCCCTGGCAGTGGCAATCAGGCTACGGCCAGTCCGGCCCTGGTGGCAATTAAAAAAGCCATGGTAGGTGAAGAGAAAAGATGGCTTTTATCATACTTTAGTCTTTTGCGTGTCTGCTATGTTTATGTGTATGCCTGTTTTTGTAAGAAAAAAGTGAGAGAAAGAGAGAGAGAGAATCCAGACACTCTCAGGAGGTATTTTAAAGAAAATGGGTGGCACTTTGTTTGTACATGTCTGCTCGGCGACAAAGATTCATAAATAACGTAAAAGGGAGGGTGGGTGGGTGGGTGAGTGAGTGGATGGATGAGTGAGCAAGGGTGGATGTATAGATGGATGGATGAATAGATCTATGGATGAGTGAAAGCATGCATGGGTGAAAGAGGGTGGGTGATTGGATAAAAGGGCGGATGATGGGTGGATAAGTGAAAGACTGGATGGATGAATGAAAGGTAGGGAGGATGGATGAAAGGGTGGATGATGGATGAGTGAAAGGAGGGTTTGAGTGAAAGGGTGGATGGAATAAAGGAGTGAAAGGGTTGATGGATGAGCGAAAGGATTGATGGAGGAGGGAAAGGGTGGATAAAGAGATGGATGAGTGAAAGAATGAATGGATAGGTTTGGAGATGGATGGATAGGTTTGGATATGAAGGGTGGATAGACGGAATGGTGAAAAACTGAATGATTGATGAAAGACTGAATAGACGATAGAATGTAAAGGTTAAATGGTGGACATCAGCAGGTAAATGGTAGGATGAAAGGATGAATGGATAGATTGATGGAAGAGATAAGAGATATCTTCTGGGAAGGGTCATGATGAGTTGCTTCATTTGCTTGGTGCCATAAGAGCTTTGGTTCGACGTGGGGGTATTTTCAGTTTCTTCCTACTCACGTGCTCAAAAATATATAGTATTGTGCCAAACAGCAATTAACAGTATGACATTAAGAAGGTGCAACTATTGCAAAAAAAGGAAATGTTAACATATTCCATTTCTCTTTCATTTTGTGTAATGAGTTAACCTGCTTTGTTTATATAAACACATTTCTCATGTATTTTGGTATGTGCTGCAACTAATATAAAAGTTGTTAAGTATCATCATGTCTTGCTCTTAGTCCCGCCCCTAGCCCCGCCCCCTCACTACACCACTAGCTCATTTTAATGAGTACCTGCACTTATTTTTTCCCATTTAAAGCACTGGTCATACATACTGTTAAGAGCAACAATACCAACATGCGACCAGCCTAGGTCTGGACAGAAACACTACCAACATATTACCCGACTGCAGCCAGTGCTGGCGTGGGAGCTGTATTGGCATAGCATATATATGAATGTATTCGTTTGGGTATTGCGCGGGGGCAGCGAGTTGACAGTGTGGGAGGCTCCAAGGACTGGACGGGTTTTGCTTCCGGGTGGCAGAGTGGCGCGAGGCACAGCTTGTCTTGAAATTAATCTTGATTTCAAGACATTTTGAAATTGAAAAATCTGCTGCACCCAGTTCTGTAGCCAGTATGCCAGCTAGCTGCAGACCGCCCCAGGGGAGCACCCCGGACCCAGGCTTCGTATGGGGACTCAGGTGGACTTCCTTCCCTTTGGACGGAGGAGTTTGACCCTCCACAGTGAAAAAAAGAATCAATCGGTTATGTCGGGATCCCTAGTCAGACAAAGGCTGGCTCCAGATTCTACCCGAGCTCACCCACTCCCAGGATACCGACCTTCAGGAGATCCTGCAGCCGAGGCCGGCTTGCAATTCCAGTATATGCCCAGGGTGTTAAAGAGCTTTGCAAACAATGTATGTTGAGAGGACAAGCATTTTTACACCAGGAAAACTGGAGTAAAGATAACAGAGAACGGGAGGGGGCGGGAGTAAAGACAACACAGACGACAGGAGCGGGGGCAGGAGTAAAGACAATACGGACAACGGAAGGGGGCGGGAGTAAACACAAAAAAAGACAACGGGAGGAGGAGGGAATAAAGACAACACAGACAACGGGAGGGGCGGGAGTAAAGACAACACGGAAAACGCGAGGGGTAGAGGGGTACAGGAGTAAAGACAACACAAACAACGGGAGGGGGCGGGAAGAAATTGAACACGGACAATGGGAGGTGGGGGTCTGGAAAGGCAACAACTACCGCGGGGAGGGGGCCGGAGCACAGTGAACACGGATAACGGGAGGGAGCAAAGTAAACAGGGACAGATAGCAGCAGAGCTCGCAACAGGAAAGTTACAATGCAAGCTGAGGCATGATGCCATTTAGCTGTGACCCGGAAGCGTGTTAAAGGGCCAGCCAGGTGGTGAAGTCAACAATCCAGTGACATCTCGCAAACTATTTTCTATTAAAGCTCAGTGCGCCCCTCTGAAGCAAGGCGCCCTGGGCCGGGGCCCAGCTTGCACATGGCCAGACACGGCTCTTGTGTCACACTTGGCATGGGACCCTTGCCAGCTGTTGCGATGTGCATTCCTGCTCCTGCCTGAACTCAAGTGATGTGGAGTGGGACTGAGCAGCACAGACAGGCTCTGAAGAGGAAACCACGCATCTGTCTCCGAGGGACATCTCTGTCACTTCCCCAGGGCAGCACGCCCCTCCTGGTTTTTCCACGCAGCGTCAGTCCCCATGGGTAGGGTGACCAGATTCTTAAAACAAAAAACGGGGACAGCCATGCAGAGGCCCTGGAAGGTGGGGGCTGGAGCCGGTTCGAGCAGTGTGAGGCCCGGTAACCATTCTCTTCTGACCTCGCGGGCGCGCCAGTGAGATGCAATTGGAATGTAAACAGTTCCGGAGCAACCAAGGGTTCTTTTCCGATGCACCATAGGGATGTCACTTCCGGTAAGGCTTCGTCAAGCGTGCCTCTAAGTTTGCGCACTACTTTAAAACAAGCATTTGCAATGCAATACGGATCGCATTAACGCGAGACGTATTGCATTACAAATAGGAGTGCAGGCATTTAAAAAGGCAAGGAGGGGAGGGGGTGATCAGGGGGCAAGAACTGACGAACTGCGGGAGCTGGCAGGGGGGCGGACATCGGGCATAAAATAATGTTTCAGTAAAGGGGCCAATAGCCTCGGATGTGCACAAATTACGCCATGGCCGTCTGAAGGAGGGACTAACACGTGGAAAACCAATCAGAAGGCAGCATTTAAAATTGAAGCCAATGAAAACATAGAAAAACATAGACGGAAAGTGGGCGGAGCTTCCCCCCACAATACTGTATACAGCATCTCTCGACGAGACAGCGCATGCGCTGCCTAGCCGAGACCTAAAAACTATTGGTTGCAGCCTAATTAACCTTACCTTGTTTCATTTTCGTACTTGTGGGGAGAGGGACAGCCGAACATAAGGCGTTGAATGTACTTAATGTTTGTGATGGATAATGATTACAGCAGATTATTCTTCCTAAACCAGGGCGCCAGACATTATTCAGAAACTCTTGCAATATCTGCTTCTCCCTAACAGGTGGCGCCATCAGCCGTCATGGTGTCTTCGGCCCATCTCTGTACATGACAACACAGAGTTCCGTATAGGTACTGTGCATGCGTGCTGACATTAGTTTCTCCTTCTCTGCACCCTTTGGCACGAATTCGAAGCTCTGCTGCTACCAATTTTGGCTCTTTTTACTGATGTTTGCTTCATACATTTTTGGCAGTGTACAGAGATGTCACCCCTTCAGGCAACAGCATTCAAGCCATGCCATGTGTGTTGTTAACATAGGTCAGCCACAGCCTTTCACAATGTTTGCCTTTTGTGCCTCTTCATCAAACAGGACTCCATGTCTCTCGTCATCTCTCGGAAACTACGCTTGCATTGTCATCTCTTCCGACACTCTATTGTCCTCATACCTCTTAGTAACTCTCTTCGCTATCTGTGTCAGCTACTACCTCTTCATTACACCAGTAACCCAGGGGCATATTCACAAGGAGCCATCGCCGAATTAATGGCACTTTATCGCAGCCAAAGTCGTGATAAATTTACCCCCCCCATTCACAAGCCCGTGTTAACAGCCCACAGCACCAGTTTACCCGCGATAGCAGCCGCAAAAAACATCGCCACAGAGGACCCTCGCAAATATCGCTAATGAGATGCAGAGTAGGCTTTCCCGTGACAAAAGCAGAGACAACAGCACACCTCAACATTCACAACGACCAGCCACATCCACGATAAAAACACAAAACAGGCGATAAGGCGCGTTAGCACCAGGAAATCTACACCAGCTCTGACCTGGTGTCCTGGTGTAAAGTCGGACGGCAGCCAGCACCACAAAAGGGAGCACAGCCCAGGGCCACATCCAAAGGGCAACAGATGCCATGGAGCCACCCATCATGCGGCCCGGACACCCAAGAGGGCCACAACACCCACCGCCACCACCCCCAGGACCCCATCCCACACCCGGAACACCCCCCCCCCCCGGACCAACACAGACGCAGCGCAGACAAAGACAGCGGAACCCCAGGAAACGTACCAGCCACACAGACCCAACACCTGACAATGTCACCTTCCACTACAGGCTGAAAGGGACAACCAACCTACGCATCCTGACCATCATCGCCTAACAGGCCTACGGCAACAACACAGCGGACAACCAACATCCCACCCCACACAAAGCTGATGGCGTAGCTGCACCTGTTGGCCCCTGGGACCCCCCATCCAACACCCGCCAGAGTCGGAGGAGTCTCACAGCCAGCCACATACAAGTCCCCCACACCTGCCCTGGACATCACCATCACCCTGGTACCCCAGTCCCCATATGTACAACACAAGGCGCTGGATCCGCTGGAGACCAAGCAAGGGCCATACGCCATAGCAGGATGCACGCACGTGTTGGGGGCAACACACAGCACACATGTACTACCTGTGCCCCCTGGTGACACAGCACACAATCACCACAACCGGAAGCACACATCTCACACCAATGTGCAGGCAACAACAGAACACCGTGGAACACCCAACAATGTTGCCTCCAAATACACAGCCAGTGTGCATGATACCTTCATCCTCCGACAGTCCATCATCAACCAGCGTTCCCAGGATGGCAACAAGGGAAATGCACACCCCCTTGGCAAGTCCGAAATGAACACCCCACACACCTCAACACCACAACCATGCAACTCACAACTCTGGCAATGCACACGTCACAAAATCACATACAACAGGCACAACAATATGCCCACCCACCAGACACAACAGAACAACTTACAATGTCCACATGGGCAAGCCCTGAACATGAGCCAGCAACGGCATGGCACCTCAGCCACACAATATTCGAATGTGGGGAGAGGTGGCAACCAGGCATGTGTGAAGTATGCAGTAGAACAATGATTGGGAAAGTACACAATGCCAACAGTGCCAGAGATGTGCTGGACACCTCGCAGTATGCAGAACACACCCACATCCATGGCGACATACACTGCTTGCTTATGGAGTGTAGTGGACAGTGGACGCCACCATGTCACCACAGCCAGTGGGGGACATCGCGGAAATGTTGCCTGTTACGCCCCCCCTAAGCGTCAGTGGAGTGGGATGGCCTGGCATATGCCACGCCAGCGTAGGGGTGTGAATAAAAAGCATGTAGGCCTGGGCGTGGTCCTCTTCTGGAAAGACCAACGTCTCTGCCAGGGCGGCGCCTCCCACCTTGCCACGAGGCCGACGCCGTCCTCGTGACCCGAGTTGCCTTCGATGCAGTGCGCCTGCTGGTCCCCGGCACGCTGGACCACGAACACGTCAGGCCCGCCCCTGCGCAGCCAGGCCACACTGATCACCTTCCGACACCGGCGTGTGTCAAGGAGGGCCCACCACGTGCCAGCGCAAGCTCCAAGCCCGAGGTCCGCGAACTTGGCAGTCAGCTCAGACCACTAGGCCTCCACGACACATGCCTGCTTTATTCCCTTTTCGTTGACGTACTCCACTGCCGCTCCCGGACTACTCTTCGGACCAGTAGGTCCCATATGTGAAACTGTGTCCTGAGTCATGAATGGCAGTGACCCCAAATCCCGGCCAGCGGCCACATCACCAGACCCCCCTAGTTCAGTGAGGCATAGTTCCATATGGGCATCTTGCGACACGTGGTGCCACTAACCCTGTTCAACACCAGCCTGCTACACGTGGTGCCACTAACCCTGTTCAACGCCAGCCTGCTACACGTGGTGCCACTAACCCTGTTCAACGCCAGACTGCTACATGTGGTGCCACTAACCTTGTTCAACGCCAGCCTGCTACACGTGCTGCCACTGAACCTGAACTACGCAGGCCGGTGGGGCCATCCAACCTATGCCGGCGACACAAGGTGAATGGGCCGTGCTGACCGCTGCCTCAGGCCTACACCACGGTCAGGTAGGTCACACATTTGGAACTGAGTCTTGATTACACCATGGCAGTGAACATTAGTTAAGGCAGAGAACTATTCACCATACACCCTTCGATGTGGTGGCAACAAGTCTGTGCATGGCATCACAACCACATGTGTCTGTGGGCCTACGCGGACCACTGCCCTCGGCCTATGCTGCGCTCGAGTGGGATCACAGAATTGGAACTGAACATCGGTAATTCAAAAGGCTGAATACATGTCTTCGCACGCACGGAGGGGCGTAAGAGGATGACGCGTTGCAGGCCGGAGGGAACAGGATCATCGTCACGGAGGTGATTGAACACTACCGACAACTGCCACTGTGTCACTAACTCTGTGCCCCGCGAGCCAACGACAGGTGGCTGTGGGCCCATGCTGACCGCTGCCTCCGGCCTACACTGCGGTCCAGTAGGTCACCGAAACTTGATTTGGCAATGTTGGAGTTCACATCTGTGTACCGGCATCATCGCAGACTGCATCCCCTCTGAGCACCTGTGCCACTAAGTGTGTTCCCCAACATCCATGGACACTCACTGGTCGTACATTGTTGGCGTTTGTGTCAATGGAATAGGGGCTAGTTTTCATCCTCATGTAGCTGATCCCGAATTGTTGGTGACAACGAGGGTTGCGCTTTCCACTCCTCAATTTGCTGCTTCCGGATAACATCAGACCTTCCGCATCATGCCTTGGAGGACACCTTCCACTGTCCCCCGCAACACTCCGCAACATACACCTCGGACATTGATGGGGACCCGCTCAGGTCGCATGGCCCATCTGACTGCACCGCAAGTCACCGTCCCGTGGCTGGGTGCCTGTGCCGGCCGCACTGCATCCGGGGCCACTAACTCTGTGCTGGTCACGCCTGGGACCCCTTCTTCTGAGACATTGAATGGCCTCTGTAGCGATGGTCTTGAGGTCATCAACGCCATGTGTCTGTGGCCCTGCGCTGTCCGCCTCCTCCGGCCCCAGCTGCGGGCCACAAGGGCCCACACATGGCATCGAGTCTTGACCGGCCCGGACGTCGCATCACCGCAGGAGGCACACGCCACCACAGCAAGGACCACCTCCAACTGCCATCTGCCAGAGTCGAAAGGGTGGTCCTGACAGACCTACGGAGTTGCCCAGACCTGTCCTGTCGTGGATGCCATCATCGGTCTGCTGCCCTGCTCAGCACTCCAGGTGCCAGTGACTCAGTGCACTGCAAGCCATTGTCCGTTACTGATTGAGTTTTGTGCTGCTGTGAGGATGCGCAGCAATGTCACCTCAGCAGTGTGGGAGACCTGGGATGTTGATGAGGAAGTTGATGCAGGTGTACCACACCCCACTGCATCTGCATCAGGACTAACCCTAAGGGACACAATCCTAGCAATTCCTTCGCATGAGCGCGCTCTTCTCTAGTGCCCCTACCCCAGTGCACTGCAACTCACGGAACGTCCAGACTGAATATTGGGTGACCTCTGTCCTTACTCCGGATCCCTCCATGTTGCTCTGCAATTGACTCTGTTATGCTGGTATTTTCTGTTTCCATTGCACTGGTGTCCACTGTTCAGGTTGTTGCCAGCACCAAGCACTCCGTGCGGGCTGACTTATACTCACCCCACACACATCCAGCACAGGCGTCACTGTACATGTGGCCCTGCCAACAAAGGGGCCGGGCGCACGTGCCCGTAGCCAGTTCAACATGATATGTGCATGTGTCTCTGTGGAGGTGTGGGTCTCCTTTGTGGGGTATAGGTGGTCCCTGAAGGGTATTGGACACCCACGTATGTGTTCTACTTCGCATTCCATGGGTTAGTCAACACCCTCACCTGTTGGGCCACCTCCTTTTGGCGTTCGGCCACCTGGCATTGGGGTGCCATGTGTGGGTGGGTGACGTGTTGTGAGGCAGCCATGATTGTGGGTGCTTCATGCTGTGTGGTCTGTTGCAGAGTCTGGGTTCTCCTCTGAGTAGCTTTTCTGCCCTGGTCCTGGTGGTGGGTTGTGTGGGATGTCCATGGGCTGTTGTAGGGCGTCGGGGTCGGGGAGTGGTGTTCGTCTCGGGCATCACTGATGGGTTGTCTGTTCAGACCTGCTGGAGGTGTTGTTTGTCCCTCTGCATTGTGAAGGGGAGGTGCATGTTGGCATTGTGTTGGCGCCTTGTTCTTGTCGACATGCAGACTGTGTGACAATGTACATTGTGACTGTTTGGGCGGTGGTGGCTATTTGAGTTGGGGCAGTGTACATTTGGCCTACATGGCTGATGTGGGGTTGTAGGGGTAGATGTGCATCTCACAGTTCCCTGCTCTGTCCAATGTGATTGTTCTGTTTCTGCGCCTGGGTGGACCCAGTTGTGTCCCCTGTTCTGCAGTGTGGGTGTTGCACTTTGTGCCACATTGTCATGGTATGTGCTGTGATTGCTATGTGTGTGCGCTGCAGTGTGCTACGGGGATGGGGGACATGTCCCTGGGTACTTGTGGATGTGCAGTGTGCTACGCCTCATTGTGCATGTGTGGCATTGTGCCCATCACCCCCCGTCCCCCCAGTCCCTGTTGGATCCTCACCCTGTTGCTGTTGTGTCAGGTCCTGTCGAGCTGTGTCCGTACTCCCTGCTCCTTGCACCCTCTCCACACTGATGACTGTGGCCTGGCTTTCCTCCTGCTCCTCCTGTGTCGCTGGACTGCCACCTCCTGTCGCCGTTGCTGCCTTCCTGTTGGCAGCGGGTTTGTGCCTGGTTTCGGTTGTCACGTCCTGGCGGAGCCTCTTGGCCTCCTGGATTGGCCTCCTGGGCTCTGCGACTGCATTCCAGGTGGTCTGCTTGTGGGTCATTTGCTGGTAGTGTTCTGTCGCCTCCGTGGCCTTGGTCTTGTTTTCCTGCGGTCTGCACCCCGTCTTCCTCTCCATTTTCTCCTTGGCCTTCCCAGAGCCAGTTGTTCCTTGCTGGTGGTCTGTGGGGGTTGTGGGGTTCGCGTTGCCCTCTGCGCTTGGTCAGGGTGCATGGATGTTGCTACGTGCTTTGGCTTGTTTCTGGTGTGTTGTGCCTGTGGTTTTTATGGTGCAATTGCCCGCCAGACGCGTGGGAGTTGCAGGCCTGAGGCTGCTTTTCGCAGCTTATTGTACCGCGATTGGCCTCATCGCATGATTTCTCGCATTTCGCATTTTTTGGGCGTGGTGTTGATTTACACGCTGGCATTTGCGCGTTATCTGGTGACTATCGCATGGTACCGCCTTGTTGTGAATCCCACGTTGACTCGGGGTTATTTTCCCGTGATAGGCTGCGTTATTGGAAGTTGCGTTACGCTACTCTTGCGGTAGTTATCACGCGTTCTTGTGAATATACCCCCCAGTCTTTTAAGTATCTCAGATTCTTCAGATTTTTGCTGAAGAATCCACCCCATCCTCTCGCGCCCTTTACGCACTTCACTTTTTTGCCTTCCTATATGACAGCATTTGTGAACAGTTAGCAGGATTTGAAAAAATTGGTGGATTTTAATTTCCCATTAACAAATATATAAGTGAAGGGAGTTTTAAGTGGGATAAAGGTAAGCCGAAGCGGCTTTTTTGTTTAAAAATCGGGATTCTCAGAACTAGCTTTACAAGTGGTACTATGTATGCACCCTCCTAATGCACCTTTCTCCGTATTTCAAGTACTATCTCGCCTTCGGCTCTATCTTTCGTACTCCTCATCATTAAATACCCTCAGTGCCCCCACCCTCATTCATCTCTTGTACACTGAGAGCTGTCTCTTCCCATGTAATCTGTTGTTTCCGTATTCGCCAGACCTCACATCCAAATCTTCCTCAGGGGCTCCTTCTCTCTTCATCCCCCCTCAGATTATCTTTAAATCACCCCTTCAGTCTCTTCAAGAATCATGTTTTTACAGTTAACCTTGTACTCTTTAGATCACCTTAAAGTACCTGTCTCACTTTCTCTTACTTACCTCTCACCTCACCAGTTCCTTCTGACAACTGGCTGAACATGTGTAAATGACTCGTAGTATTATGTATTGTAGCAATGGATACATTGCAGTTCAATCACAATTGACACTTTTAGAAAAGCGCATCGGTTTTAGAGCTGTTCAGTTTTTGTTAAGATTTTGCTGCATGTACATTTTCTATCCCCTAATGCATTTTACTTGACTGTCTGAGCATTGTATGGAAATCAGTTCTTTGCAGTTCCACATTGATTTTACCTCCTCACCTGGTCTATGATGTTTTCACATAGCAACAAATCACATAAATACACTCCACACCATGCCACATAATTCCAATCAAAGCAAACACAAGGAGCTGATGGACGGAGCGCTGAAACTTTTCAGACACTCACCCCCGTCACAGATCTGGGTTGAATATATCATCGTTCTTTAGCTCACTTCGCCACCCCAGTTCAGACACAGCTATATGCAAATCAGTCTTGACCCTGTGCCTCATGGGAACAGTCCAGCCCGAACTGCTAAGCCATGTCTTCCCTGGACCGGAAACAAGCATCCTGGGACCGGTTTCGGGCTAACAGCCCTCATCAGCCAGGCTAGCTTGAATCTAGTGGCAAAGTGAGCAAGGGACCCACGTCTGGGCATACCCTGCCAACTTAGGGCGAACAAAGCAAACACAAGGAGATGATGGACGGAGCGCTGAAACTTTTCAGACACTCACCCCCGTCACAGATCTGGGTTGAATCCATCATCGTTCTTTAGCTCACTTCGCCACCCCAGTTCAGACACAGCTATATGCAAATCAGTCTTGACCCTGTGCCTCATGGGAACAGTCCAGCCCGAACTGCTAAGCCATGTCTTACCTGGACCGGAAACAAGCATCCTGGGACCGGTTTCGGGCTAACAGCCCTCATCAGCCAGGCTAGCTTGAATCTAGTGGCAAAGTGAGCAAGGGACCCACGTCTGGGCATACCCTGCCAACTTAGGGCGAACAAAGCAAACACAAGGAGATGATGGACGGAGTGCTGAAACTTTTCAGACACTCACCCCCAGTCACAGATCTGGGTTGAATCCATCATCGTTCTTTAGCTCACTTCGCCACCCCAGTTCAGACACAGCTATATGCAAATCAGTCTTGATCCTGTGCCTCATGGGAACAGTCCACCCCGAACTGCTAAGCCATGTCTTCCCTGGACCGGAAACAAGCATCCTGGGACCGGTTGCGGGCTAACAGCCCTCATCAGCCAGGAGGGAGGACCTAGCCTGGCAGTTCGGGCTGGACTGTTCCCATTGGGCGCAGGGTCAAGACTGATTTGCATATGGCTGGGTCCAAACTGGAATGGCATGGTGAGCAAAAAAACGATGGAATTAAGGCCCAGATCTCTGTACTGGGGTGAATGTACGACATTGTTCTGCATTCTGTCCATCAATTTTTGGTTTTGCATTTGTCACCCCGAGTGGGACAGGTATGCCCAGACGTGGGTCCCGTGCTCTCCATGCCACTGGAGTCAAGCTATCCTGGCTGATGAGGGCTGAAAGCCCGAAACCGGTCCTAGGATGCTTGTTTCCAGGCCAGGGAGGACCTGGCCAGGCAGTTCGGGCTGGACTGTTCCCATTGGGCGCAGGGTCAAGACTGATTTGCATATGGCTGGGTCCAAACTGGAATGGCATGGTGATTAAAAACAATGATGGATTTAGGCCCATATCTCTGTACTGGGGTGAATGTACGACATTGTTCTGCATTCTGTCCATCAATTTTTGGTTTTGCATTTGTCACCCCGAGTGGGACGGGTATGCCCAGACGTGGGTCCCGTGCTCTCCATGCCACTGGAGTCAAGCTATCCTGGCTGATGAGGGCTGAAAGCCCGAAACCGGTCCTAGGATGCTTGTTTCCAGTCCAGGGAGGACCTGGCCTGGCAGTTCGGGCTGGACTGTTCTCATTGGGCGCAGGGTCAAGACTGATTTGCATATGGCTGGGTCCAAACTGGAATGCCATGGTGAGCAAAAAAACGATGGATTTAGGCCCAGATCTCTGTACTGGGGTGAATGTACGACATTGTTCTGCATTCTGTCCATCAATTTTTGGTTTTGCATTTGTCACGCGGACCGGGACGGGTATGCCCAGACGTGGGTCAGGAGGACCTGGCCTGGCAGTTCAGGCTGGACTGTTCCCATTGGGCGCAGGGTCAAGACTGATTTGCATATGGCTGGGTCCAAACTGGAATGGCATGGTGAGCAACAAAACGATGGATTTAGGCCCAGATCTCTGTACTGGGGTGAATGTACGACATTGTTCTGCATTCTGTCCATCAATTTTTGGTTTTGCACATAATTCCAATCAGCATGATTTCACTCAACGCCACACAGTTCCACGCCACACAATTCAACTCCACACATTTCCATTCCACACCACATAATTCAACAACAAACCACATAATTCAGCTCAACACAACTATACAACACACTACATACATCCAATCCACACAACAGAATTCCCCAACAAGTCACAAAATTCAACAGCACACCACATAAGTAAACTGCACTACATACCCCTCCACAACACAAAATAACATTCCACATATTTACACTGCATGACACACAATCCCTCTCCACATAATTCCAGTACACTCAATACCACATAATTACTATCCACATAATTCCACTGCACACAATGCCTGATAATTCCACTAAACACTTCCATTACACACCACACAATTCCACGCCACACAATTCCACAACTAACAATTCCAATCCAAACCACATAATTCCACACCACATACATCCACTCCACTCCATAACACATGAGTAAAGACATTGTCATTTGCAGCGCCAATAGCTCTAACTCTCTCAAATGCGAGACCTATGGCATTCTAAAGGAAATACCAAATGTATAAAACAAAGAAATATTTTAACAACCAAGTAATAAATAATTATTAAAAAAATTGCATGGAAACTAATTATGTGGGCAGAATAAATAAAATGCAAAAGAAAAACCCAAAAACAAACTCTTGTCTACCATTGCAAAACTACTAAACACCACTGCACTGTACACCACTATACTCTAGTCTATACCACTGCACACTACACCACTATACTGTACAGCATTACACTGTAAAACACTTAACTCAGCACCACTGTATGCCACCACAATATACACTAATGCACTAAATAGCAATCTACTCCACAACACTGCATACTACAACACTCAAAACTAAAATGCTCCACTCTCTAACACTTCACTCAACCACGTAACTAGGCCAATAAACTGTGCACAACACTACTATATGCCAATAGAATAATACAACTCTACTATACACCACTAAACTCTGAGCCACTTCACTCTACTATAAACAACTGTACAACCGATGCATCAATATACTTATAACACTAAAATCTACAGCTCACCACTGCACTTTTACACTCGACTTTATCACTTAACACTACACTACTTTACTCTATAATACACCACTCAATACTAAATACCATTTCACTTTTACCCACTCAACTGTATACAACTGCTATATACACCAGTACACTATAAAACACTACACTCAACACCAATCCACGCCACACTACACTCTACGCCTCTATACTCTATACCACTCTACTCTACATCACTCCACTGTACACCATGCACTCTACACTACACCACTCTACTGAAAACCACTACACCATACAACACTTAACTCTACATAATTTTTTATTTTTTTACAATACACTCTACCCCACTATACCTACCAAACTACTTTACACCACTACACTTTACACCAACATACACTACCACGTTCTTCTACCACTGCACATGCTTCACTATACACCATTGCACTCAACATCACTACACTCTACACCAATTCACTACACTCTAAAACAATATACCATACATTACTACACTTTATACCACTACAAAACATGAAACTTTATGCCACTACACTATACACTACGTCACTCTATGCCTCTACAAACTATGCTAAGCCACTGCAGTCTAAAACTGCACTCTATACCAATACACTCAACACCACTTTACTAAAAACGAATATACCCTACACCACTACACCTACAACAACTACTTTGCCCCACTGCACTTTACACAAAAAACTATATTTTAATATATACCACAGCACTTTACAGTACTACAGTCTACAACCACTCTATGCCATTACACTATATATCACTACACTTTAACAAACTCCACTACATACTACTCTGTTCTACTCTGCACCACAGTACTCTACCTCACTCTTCTAAGCACCACTATTCACAGCACCACTATAATTTATACCCCTATGCAACACATCAATATACAAACATACACTCTAAACTCTATTCTGCATAACTACACTATATTCCACTACATTCTATATTACTGCACTCAACACCTCTCAACTCTACTACACTCTACACCACTATACTGTACCTAACACGACTCCACTCTATAACACTATAATTCACAATAACTCACTCCACTCAGCACCATTACACTATATACAACTACAGTATACTCCACTCCACTATACTCTATACAACAGCACTCTATACAACTCTACCTCATTACCCCAAAAAAACAATACACTCTACACCGCTTTACTCAAAACAAATGGTCACTACACCATTACACTCTATACCAATATACTCTGCTCCACTGTACTTTCACTATACTAAACAACACTCTAAACAGCACCCTCTACACTACTACAATATACTCTACACCACTACACACT